>PVKU01001480.1:168851-298441 GCA_004027475.1 Anoura caudifer | reverse complement strand
AAATTTAATTAAAAAAAAAAAAAAAAAAAGGAGCAAGGAAGTTCCTTCAGTGCAAGATGAGTAGGAAAGGCAGCCAGCCAGCCAGAGCCAGTGGTGGCGCAACTCCCAGCTCTGGGTGTGTGACAGAGAGTCTGCAAGGCTGCAAGAGTAACCTGGGCCATCTCAGGGAGGGACCTGGGAGGCTTGAGGATGGACGGAAAGAAGAGTGGCTTTTCACCGCATATACTTTCGAGTTTTGGACCATTTTAGCCCTTTAAAATTTAAGAAAAAAGACACATACACATGAATACAATGCTGTGTACTTAAATGTTAAAAGTAGTTGCTATGCATTGGGTAGTTCAACTTTTTCAATATGCACATATTCATTTTATAGTCTTTCTGTAATCACTACGCATTATTTGTGTAGCTAACAGAGGTTAGAATTTTAAGCAAGTCTGTACATTTCAGATGCTTTATCAATGCAGGCTGGCCTACTATCCAGCCTGTGTGGTCCAGCTGTTACTATCCTTGTGAATACCATGAGAGGCTCTCTACCAGCTGACCCTAGCAGCACAGAAGAGCCAGGATGTCCAGCCTTCCAGGAGCCTGCTAGATTGTGGACCCTGTATATCCCTGCTCAGCCCACCTTCCCAGCTCTGAAGACACCCACCTGACGCTGTTGAGCACAGCCTTCTCCTTGGCAGGCGGCTTGGTGATGGGCCGCTTCGTGCTCACCACCTTCACGGGGTGCTGCTCCTTGCCGGCCTTGCTGTACTTGCCCTTGTCGAACTTGGGCTTCGGCACACCATACTTCCTCAGGATCTGTGGGGCACCAAAGGTGGAGGGTCCTCAGGCTCCCCCCAAGGCGCACCTGAGGCTCAGATCAGGTACGACAGGGAGGGATAGCTACCTGGGTGAGCTGGTCCTCTAGAACCTTCTTTGGAGGCCGGACATTGGTGAAGAAGAGGTGGAGGAGATTGCCTGGCGTCTGGGAATTGATCTGCTCTTTGCTAAGATAAATGTCAGACACTTTGATGGGCTTTGCTGGTGTCAGGCTCAGCATCTGCTCTGAATGGGCACAGCTCTTAAATATCTCCGTCAGCACCTCTCTGGCCCCAGGCACCAACTTCTCACCTGTCACAGAATGAGGGAGGGAAAAACGATGCAGCTGTGAACATGCTGTGTCAGGGTAAGCCCTGTGGCAGTTTATTTCGCATAAACAATTTGCTTCTAAATGTGGGTAACAGACATTCAGTGGTAATGGGGAGCTGTCTACCAAAGCCTCATTTCCCCTTTGTGGGCATACACCTCAGTTACACGTCCAGTCTTCTTTGCTGTAAGGTATGGCTCTGTGACATGGGACATTAGCCGTTCCGGAGCCAGGTGGCTTCCTCTGTGCTCGTCCCCTACCCTGGATGCAGGGCAGCGACGAGCCCCCTGGGACTACAGAGCTCAGCATTCACCCTGGACTCTTACATGTGCCAGATGGAAACTTCCACTGGGCTTGAGCCACTGAACTCTTGGATCTCTTTATTAAGGCGGTTTAACCTACCATAACCGAGACAGCGTGTTTGTGTGTGAGAGAGAATCCCAGAGGATCAGGAGGATACAGAGCCTGCAAGTGTTTTTAGTGAATGTACAAGTTGTCAAAACAGTTATTGCTTATTAGAGAACAGGTTTTAAAAGTGATACAGTGAGTAGGTGGAAAAAGAAAGTTTTCTAAGAAAATTATCTGGGAACACAGAAAAAAAATACTTATTTTTTTTTGTCCCCAAACAGGTGCTCCTGAAGGGGCTCTCCCCTTTCCTGCAGGGACCCGTCTGCATGCCTCCCATAGCCAAGGTCCCCTACTGAAGAGCTGAGTGCCTTCTCCTTCCTGCCCCGCCCCCTCCTTTCTCTGGGGCGGGGGGGGGGCGGGTGACGCTCAGAGCCGCACCAGGTCAAGCCAGGCCAGCAGAACCACAGCACGAAGGCCCTGCAGGACTCCGGGCTGGCGGCAGTGGGCAGGGGGCAGGTAGGAGGGAGAAGTGGCCAAGCCCTAGAGCTGACTTAGTGAAACCACAAGTGGAAGAATATCGAGCAAAACACACGTGGCAGTAATGCAGCAAATACGTTGCCAGAGACTGAGTACCTTATGTGGAAGGTTTGACTCTACAGAATCAGGAACAAGAACTAAATTCTGACTCCAAATATGACAGGCCTGGGAAAGTACTAATTGTGGCAGAAAAAGCTTCTGGTCTCCACAGACCTGACACTTCCCATGTGGGCAGCTGAGGGGGCAAAACCTACTTCAACAAGGGAACAGGGTCGAGAGTAGGGCATGGACAGTGAGCTGGCTCCGCAGGCCCTTCAGGTGCACACTTCCCCCAGAACTCAGTGATCGAGGTACATATTTTAATGCAGTATTTTAAAAACTTAAAATACAAAAAATCCAGTATAAAACACGAGTGAGCACACAGAGGCCCGCAGCCATAGCACGGAGGGAGAACGGCTGCTGCCACTCTGGAGTATGCTCGGGGCACGGTGGGCTGCAGGCGGCCTTCTGCAGGCTCAGCTCTGCGGTGCCGGGGTGAGCCCTCAGTGTCCCAACAGAAAGGGCGGGTGAGCCAGCCAGGGCCCCACACACAGAGCCTCCAGAACGACAAAGTGGGATCTTAGGAAAAGGAACGGGAACTGCTCCTCCCCCAGTGACCAGTTTTAAAGGGTGAAGTACTCACTGCTCTCAAGCACATGACCAAGTAATCATCAGCTATGTCCCTGGTACATGCTAGCTCCACAGGTCATAACAAAATAAATAGATTTAAACTCGAACCAGGAGAAGCCTTGCTAGAGAAAGAGAAGTATGACTTGAATGCAAGGCTATGCCCACATTCATGTCCAAGGCCAGCCGTGGCAGAGCCCTTCCTGCTGGTCCTGTAGCCGGTTGGCCACAGGGGCCCACGCAGGGGCTGCCTGCCCAGCCTTCTGTCTATATCATATGAAGATGCGCACGATGAATCTGTTAGCCAAGTGACGAACCTCATGTCCCCGCTTCCCAACACCCCAGAACCAGTTCTTCAGTCTGTAAATCCAGGGGTGTCCCCAGAGTTCACATATAACATGTTAAAAATGCAGGAAATTGGGAATGGAGAAGGGAACAATTTTAATTCCATTTTTCCTGTAAATTTAAAATTGCTAAAAAAAAGTCTATTAGTTAAACAAGTCCAGAACCCACCTTTAATTGACTTATCGTTGAAGTAATCTTCCAGCCCTGGGCTCCCCTGAGTGTCAAACAAACTCTGATTCACTACGGACACAGTGAGGATCTCTTCCGTCGACATTTCCATCAACTCGTCTTCACCGTCCAAGCTTGACAAGCCAATCAAGTCATTGTTGTTAAATAAGCTTGCTCGGATTTTCTCCACTTTGGCTCGGGACCTTATCTGTGGGAACAAAGCGCAGGGTCAGGCTGGGGCAGAGCGCAACTCCTCCTCAAACAGGAGCGACCTATGCTTCCTTCTGCCCTCCCCAGAGCCCTCTCCTCGTTGTCACCAGCCAGCGAGGGGCCAGCGGCCCTTCAGGGAAGGCATCTCCCATGTACCGACAGTGGCCACCTTCAGGGAGACAGCTCAACTGGAAATCTGTTGCTAAACCCTAGCCAGGTCTATGGCTTTGCCCCGAAGCCCAAGGGACAGAGTCCTTGCCAGGCTCAGAGCAAGTCCCCAGGAAGAGGGCAGCTGGGTTATGGAAGTGATTCTAGGGAGGAGACCGAGCTTGGGGCCTGTGAGCCCCCTTCCACAGCCAGCAAGGCCATGCGAACACTGTGCCCAACACCTCCCCTCTGCATCCAACAAGGGGAGGACAGTCTTCCTCGGAGCCTGACTCTCGTCACACAGTGGAGCAGGGAGTCACAGGACACAGGATTTCCAAACAAGGAGGCCCAAGAAACAGATGGTACCTTGAAGTGGAAACGTGACCCAGCCACACATGTAAAACCTGAAACTCAGAATTGCCTGGGACACTGGCCAGATCTGTGCTAACACTGCGCAGTGAGGGTCCCTCCTGTGGTGGCAATGTTTTTTCTTTTCTTTTTTAAAAGATTTTATTTATTTATTTTTTAGAGAGATGGGAAGGGAGGGAGAAAGAGAGGGAGAGAAGCACTGATGTAAGAGAGAAACACCGATCAGTTACACCCCGACTGGCACCGAACCTGCAACCCAGGCATGTGGCCTGACTGGGAATCGAACTAGCGACCTTTCACTTTGTGGGACAATGCCCAACTGCCAAGCCACGGGTCAGGGAATGTGACGACAGTGTTTATAAGCCCCTCAGAAAGATCCCCGTGGGGCCTGAGTTGGAATACACTTGATCGAGCCCATCCACCAGGATGGCTCAGCCCCCAGACCCCTCTGCCCCCTTCCCACTCAGCAATCAACTGCTTGCACTTCCTGACACCAGTCTTGATAGCACTCTTGTAGCTGGGACCCCGAACTTAGATAATCAGCATGACGAATCACTGCTCTTTCCACCAGCTACAGCCCCCAGTGCCCTAGTGTCGCCTGTTAGGTAACACCTAGGAAGAGTGGTGGAAGCCCGAGAGAGGCATGAGGGTGTCAGAGCGCTCACGATTTGAGTTGACTGCTGAGGCGTAAGAGCTGTTACCTCCACGACTGCGAAGCCTTTGATGGGGCGCGCTGCGAGGGGCTGGGCGTCCAGGGACGTGGCTGTGTACATGGAGCCCATGTCCAATACCGAGGCCGTCTCCACATTGTCCAGTGGCTCCCCCAGGCTGCCCAGGCTGCCCAGGCTGCCGGTGCTGCACAGGGAGATGTCCAGGCTCTCCTGGCTGGACACCACATGGGGCTCCAACAAGCCAGGAGGGATGGGCAGCTCGAGGCCTGCAGGCAGCAGATCCACAGACAGGTCACTGACTGTCTGTGAGACGCCCTGGGAGCTACAGATGGAGGCCTGGCTGGTGGAGGCAGATGCGCTGATGCTCATGGCTGGGGTCAGGCTGCTGGACGTGCTGACCTCTAGGCTGTCTGTGCTGGGGAAGCTGAGGGTCTTCTCGGGCTCGGCTTTCCCATCACTGCCCTCGGCCTTATCTTTTGGCTTCTTGGGGTCTTCATCCTGCAGAGGAATGTAGATCTCGTCTTTGAAGACCCCGCCATGGGCATTGCAGGCCTTGCGGATGGCATTTCTGACGATGCCCTCATCCAGGTGGGTGGGGATTCCCGAGATCACGAGTAAGCGGCTGTGGGCAGTGGGGCCGACCAGGGCCTGGCAGGCATCAGCAATGGCATCGCTTGTCACACCCAGGCCCTGCGGGTCCTTCCTGGTGAGGTGCCGGAGAATGATGAGCAAGGTGAGAGCGCGATGGAACCACAGCATGTCCTCAGGCTTGCCGCCCCCGATGCTGAGCATGGTGGGGTCGGAGTCCGCAGAGCGGGAGGACTGGCGCTTCCCGGAGGAGGAGGCCTTCTCTCGCTTCATCTTGACTTTCTTCCTCTTGGACAAGAGGCTGGGGCTCTGTGGGGTCTGTCCTGGGGAGGACGATGAGGAGGAGGACGAGTCACTGAGGTTTGGGGCAGTTGTTGAGGTCACTCCGCTGGCCGAGACACTCATGTTTGTGGGCAGGGTCACTTCAGCCACTGCCAGGCAACCTTCCATGAGTGCATGAAAGTATGTAGAGAACCTGCCCTGGTCAGTGGCCGCCGCTGTCCCCGAGCCTCCACAGGTGCTGCCGGAGACCCAGCTCTGGGTCTCCTCATCATACAGCTTATGAAGCTCCGACTGCAGGGCCATCAGCATGGCCAGACAAGGGTTCAGCTGGAGGGCAATGGATGAAGACAGGCCAGCAGGGTGCTTCCTCTGCTCCAGGGTGTGCACTGTGCGTAGCAGCTCTGCCAGGAGATGGAAAACGAGCTCCTTCACGCAGGCTGCTATGTCTGTGGTCCACAGGAAGTTTCCTGAAGCACACACAAAGCAATAATCACATATAGGGCACTTAGTATGGGCTAGGCACTGTTCTAAGCACTTCAACGAACTCAGCCCTCGTAGCAATCCTGTCAGACAAGTGGTGCAGTATTCACCCCATCTCACAGGTGGAGAAACAGAGGCTCAAAGAGCTGAAGGACTTGCCCAAGGTCACAGCCTCTAAAGGGAGAGCCGGACAGGCTGGCTCCAGAGCCTATGGCTGTAACCCCTGGGGCACACAACACACAGGGCTGGCTCCTGTAGCTGAGGCTGAAAATCATGATTTTCTTTCTCATCAGGTTATCAAAGACAGTTGGTGTCAAGCCCCTAGAACAATGTTTTCCAAGCCATGGGATGCTCACTAATGGGGACACACAACCTAACAACATCACACAAAGCCCAGACACACACACACACACACACACACACACTGAAGAGTCACTCCTTTTTACATCTTCTAGTCCCAGTTTTGTCAGTAAGAAGGCCTTACCGGAAGCTGTATATCCTCAACAGAGAGTGGGTCACAGACCCAAAGTCTTTGAGAAGCAATGATATTTAGCCAGAATTTCATAAAAGTAACTATTTATCTTTTTATTTTTATAGTTATCTTCTCATTATGTATGACAAAGGACACTAATTTTCCATTTAGAGTAACAACATAATGTTTTCTTAAAAATTAAATTTAAGTTAAAAAAGGAGAAAGGAGGAACTGTCACAACAACAATTAAATACTGAGAGGCACAGTCTGCAGACACGGCAGTGATCACAGAGGTGGCAGGAGAGTGACTAAAGTCTGGGAAATACTGTCTAGAATGACATGGACCACACATGTGTACCATAGTCCCCTCCACACCGGAGGCGAGTCTTACATTTACAGAGTCACATGGCAGGCAGTGGTTCCCAACGGCAGGGTCTGGGTGACCTACCATGAAGCTCCAGGTGAGCCCCACACTGACAAAGGAGGGGGCAGAGATGCCTGCTCTTGGGCTGCTGTTCGATCTTTCTAACTGGAAAGAAACTCATGGTTCTCATGGGATGAGGGCGTGTAGGCTGGATGAGGGCCAGTGGGGTCCAGGGCCAGGACTTGAGGGCACATGTTTCCTCCTCCATTGTCCTTCCTCTGCCATCTGACATTCATGTGGCAGGACAGCGGTGGGGAGAATTCTCCACCAAAACTGCAAATGGTTGGCCCCTGAGCTGAGACCACGGACATCTTGTTCTTGCAGAGAACTGTCCCCTGCTCACCTCCCCCACTCCATGCCAAGTATGTTCTACAGAATTTAAATTGGTTATCGACCTTTAAGAACTGGGGGATTCACCAGTATCGAGATTTCTGGCTCTTCTTTAAATAAGAAGCGCCGATACCTGGCAGTCCTGGGGCTGCATTCTGAGGCAGCATTGAGGGGCAAGGCCCAGGGCTGCCGGGCAGGGCATGGGCCCTCCACCTCACAGGGGCCCTCCACCTCACGGAGGCCCTGCCCGCTTTCCTCCTTTATTTCTCTAGTTACATCATCTGCTGGACCCCTGAGGGCATCTGAGTTTGCAACTTTTTCCTTCCCTCCAACATTTCACTGTGAGAACATTTAAACACACAGCAAAACAAAGGACATGGTAGGCACGTGCACGCCTACCAGTATCCTCTTACTGCATCTGCTCTACTGCACCTCTCTCCACCTGTCCCTCTGCTCACCCAGACACACATGCTCATTTATCTCCAAATGAGTTGCAGACATTAGCATGTCTTACCCCTAAACACTTAAGAAGATACATCATTAATTAAAGTTTAATATTATTCAGAGTATTTTGAGGTAAATTTACATATGGTAAATGAATAACTCGTAAGTTTACTAATCTGTTAGTTTTGCCAAAATGCACCCCCTTGAACCCTTCAGGAACCATGAAGTTGTGGTGTCTGACTGCCATGTCATTTACTTCCATGCCATTCACTTCACAGCACCTCTCCCCTATGAAGTCACAACAACGGCATGCATTTCTGTTTTAAAGGATGATGAATCTCATCATCCTTTCATGGTTAGTTGCCACCTCCCAAAACAACAGAAATCCCTTGCAGATCATGGATGTGGAAGCCAAGGCTATACCTTACACTCAACTGCCTGAGCCTGTGTCAAATGGCAGAAACCCAACAGGAGGCTGTCCCTGCCTGGGCTGCCTGCGGTCACCTCTGTACCCACCCCATGGCCCCTTCCTCAGGCCCTGAGACAGCTGCCCTGGGGCCCCGCCTCGAGGGAGGGCAGCCTCACCCAGCAGCTCCACCACTTGCAGGAGAACAGACGTCGGGATGGTGTCCGGTTCATCTTCAGATTTCCCTTCGCCACCCTCTGACTTCCAGGACAGCAGCTGCTCTGCGAAGGCCATGGCCAGTGGGAACTCCAGGGGCAGAGAATGCAACACTAGCACAGCTCCGGGAGGTGGGGACACTCCTAGAAGAAGGGACCAGAGGACAGCTCGTGACTGGCAGCACCTGATTGAAATAAACCTGAGGAAAAGACCTCCTGGTGTCTGTGGAGAAACAGGGCCGGAAAGGCTGGCTGCTTCTCTGCTGAAGGCTGTAGCAGTTGGGGGACATTGTCCAAGCCATCCGCTTGTCAGTGTGGCAACAGGACAAATGACAGCGAGGGGAACAGGGAAGGGTACACATTACCCAGTCAGTCAGGCACCAACCAGCCTGATGACCCGGCATGGAAACAGTAAGTCAGGTTTTGAAAGATGCTTCGTTGGAACTAATGGTAGAGAGTGAATCAGCCCCTCGGCATGGCTGCAGGCCCACAAGAGCATTATGTCTGTGGTCAGTTTACACAGTGAATTGCCAGGACCTTGGGCTTTGATTCCCTTTCATTACCTTCTGTCACTGCCAAGGCCTGAGTCTGGACCACACTGCCTCCAGTGCACTGACCCGTGCCCCATGCAAGCATGCTGGGGAACCAGGGTCCTGGCCAAGTCAGGAGCACCCTGTTGACTGGCCTGCACTGAGGGGAGAATGTTTACATGGGAATGTTTACTTGGGAACAATAGGTAAGATGGAGGTCCGCTGTGCTTAATAAAAAGTTGTGAGAACAGCTGGTGTAGGCAAAACATTATGAAAAAATAGACCCTAATATAAAGATTATAAAGTGTTTAGTGATGACCAAATCCTTAAGGAACATCCTTCCATTTCATTCCTATAGATATAATGGGCTATGGAGAGGCGAAGGCCCATTTCGTGGGCTGAAAGTTCCAATATATCTTACAACTGTCTCTAGCAAATATGTGTCTATCTTTTCTCATCAAACATACCACGAAAGTGCAGCGAGCCCTTAACCTAGGTTTCTCGTTCCTCTGTGCGCCTGCTCAGGACCAGTCATTGGGTGTGGCACATGCAGAGACCTCAGCGACAGCTTTAGGATTTATGGAGACAGAGCCCTCGGAGAGGCTTAACAATGGATGCCGGGGAGATGAGACCAACCAGAAGAGGCCAACGTAGTGCAGGGCCCTGCTCAGAGGCCTGTTCACCGCTTAGGTGGAGAACAGCCCCTCACGGAGGCCCATGCCCCAGGGAGCCACATTCTACCCAAGAGATGTTGGTTTTAATGAGAACTCAAGGAGAGGCAGCTGGCATCATTCCAGCTAAATGGTGAGACTGCTCTGTCTGGTCACAGGTGTCCCAGCCCACACTGAGGAAGGAAAGGGAATCCCCACGTAGCCTGGGCAGCACCTGCCAGGCCTTCCTAGGCAGGAGAGGGAGCTCTTTTAATCTCCTGCATTTAAAATACACCACACCAAGTAGTGTTGTTCTTTACCGACAGGACGCTGGAACACAGCAAGGTACAAGGTACGAAATCCTTTCCATAGTTAAGAAGAATGAGAGCACAGTGAGACTTCAAGCTGTCCTCATTACCATGAGCTCATGCAGGACTCACCCAGTTTGATGTGGACCTTGTCTGTGGACAGGATCACAGAAGGGTACTGGTTGGTGGTGGGGGGCGGTGTGAGCCCCGTGTTGGCTGGAGATGCATCCCGTGGGTAACAGACGGCCTCGATGAGGTTTAGCTGGCCATTTCGCTTCACTTTGTGGCCGAGCCCATACACAAGCACTCTCGCCCACGGCGCCTTGTACAGAGAGGAGCTGGGGAGGAGGGACGGAAGTGAGGGGAGCCTACCATGCACACAGGGAGGGTCAGCAGATTCTTTGTCATGAGAAGGAGGGTAAGTGAGAACTCATTCCCACCACATTTCAGAAGGTCAGTCTTTATACAGATTGATTTCTAAAACACGGAAGAACTATACATTATTTTCAAATAGAGTAAGCAACAAAGAGAAAAAATAATAATTTGTGTTTTTCTTTGTCAATTCCCCCAGAACCCATTTTACTTTTCTCTTCCTATCACCATCTGGAGAACTGGCAACTTACTCTTTGCGGAATCCAGACTGACTTTCTTTGCAAGATACAACGACAAAAGCTGCCCCAGGGAAATTAACATCCATGCTGACTTTGGACTCGGAGATTGGAAACTCTTCAGAGGGGAACTGCTCTGGTGCGGTCTGCAGGGAGACATTGAATGAGAAAAGCACAGACTACACATAGGAGGCCTCTTCATCTTTCCAGCTCCGAGGCAAAGGACTGAGCCAACTAGGTTCAGGAGGCCAAGAAAGCTGTTCTGAGGAAGGACAGTACAGCTGGGACGGCACAGTCAGAGATAGGGGATCAGTGCAGGGGGTGGGGGTCAGCCTGGGGAGGACAGAATGTCGTTTCTCATAAGCACTTAAGACATCCAGTGTAAAATCGGACCCAGCCCAGGGATATTAGAGTTTCAGATTTCTACCTGCAGGAAAGAGCAGATCTGTTTCGTCAGCTCCAATAGGCTCTCCTCGCCCTGGTGCAGGGTCCGTGTGATGGCCACGCCAAGCCACTCTCGCACTGTCTGGGAGCTGCCCTGGTAGAAGAGGTCTGTGGCTGAGCAGTTCTGGGAATGCACGCAGTGCTGCAGAGATTGGGCCAGGAGGATGGAGCTGGAGCTGATGGTGCCGTCTGCGGACAGGAAAGGAGCCAAAGTTTACCAGAACCACAGCAGCCAATGGCTGTGAGACTCTAAGTAACAGTGGATAGACTGTCCAGACACCCGGGACGGGCTAGCTTGAGCTTAAGGTCTAGGAGAGCAGACAACAGACATCACCGACCTAATCCTGAGTGGGGAGAGTGGGGGGATGATTCAGGAATTTGGTGCTTTTTAAATTTTGTTTTCTTTTAAGCAGCAAAACTATGTCCTAAAATAAAATCTGAAGTGGAGCTGCTTCAGTGCATGGCTTCCCAGAACCACTGGGGTGGCTCAGAGTGGTGTTTGTAAAGCAAGTGTTAGGTGGTTATGGCAAAGCTGCTTCCACAAACACTTTGGAATTTTCCAGGTATGTTCTGGCACCTCTACGTTCTTGGGGTGTGCCTGTGGACCCCAGGCACTGAGATACACTGGCAGAGGTATAGCTTGCACACTGGCTGCGACTCCACAGCTCCGAGATGCCCTTTAGGCTTCGAGTACCACCTGTACCCTCACCTCCTGGCTCTCATGCTAGTGGCTGGGAGACCAAGGGGAGCGGCCTGAAGGGTGACGTGCCCAGGGAAGACAGAACCCCGCAGTCTTGGATTGGGCTAAGCAGATTCATCACTTAGCATTCTCCAGGGCAGCCAAGCCACAACAGCAGCCCTCACCCCACACACCCAGGGAGAGCAGAGACACATGGCTGGCCCACTGGAATAGCTCGGCCTGAAGTCATAATGATTTGACAGGTCTGCTTTGGGGGGTAACAGGGACATATTCCCTTCTTTACAATGTCCAATAGAATAGCACAGCAACTAGATTTCATAAGTACTGACTTTTCCTTGATCCGCAATTAGTTTGGGAAGCTCAGTGAATGCTTACTAGATTCACAACTAAAGTGAGTGACATGCTTACACTTTTTAGAGTGAGAAGGCACTGCCAAGGCCCCTGTGGTTCAGGAGTGTGGCTCTCCGTACTCATCTAAAGGTGCTCCAAGATCCCCTGCCCCTCTGTGGACAGCGAGTACATGGAGCCCTACCCCAGCCTGTGGCCTGGCTCTCTCATGGCTATCCCTTCCAGTGCTGACTTCCGTGGTGCCAGCAGCAAAAGCCAAGCTTTACCTGGGAGGGGAGGAGCGAGGAGCTGATTGGACAGCAGCTGCAGGTGCTCCAGGGTGATGTCACGGATGGCAGGGATGTGGAAGAGGCGGGTAAACAAGTGTGGCAGTTTGGGGGCGAAGATATTGAGCAGCGCCATGCGGCAGTACAGCCTGGCCAGCGCAGCCTCACACCGCAGCAGCTCCCTGCAAGGGACAAAGCAAGGGGATCCCTAAGCATCTATGCCCAGCCCCACGCTGGAATGGGCTGCAGGCCTCCAGAGGGAAAGGACCACATCTCAGGCTTCTCTTCCGGTCCCAGGTTCTGTCCTTCAAGTTAGTCACTTGTGTTTAGGCAAAAAAGGTGCATTTAGTTATGGTTGATTTTCCCCAACTCAAAAATCACTGTCAAAGAAGCAATGAAAATGTATGTCCACACAAAAACTTCTATGTGTATGTTCATAGCAGTGCTATTCACAGCAAACAAAAAGTGGAAACCATGCAGGTGGCCATCAGCTAAGTACTGGTGAATCTGCACCATGAAATACTGAGCAGCCATGAAAAGGAATAAAGCCCTGACACAAGTGACAACGTGGATGGACCTTGAAAACACGATGCTGTGTCAGAGACGCCAGACACAGGGGTGACATACTGATGATTCTATGTGTAGAGATTGTCTAGAATTAGGCAAACCTATGGACATGGAAAATAGACTGGTGGTTGACTGAAGGGACGGGAGAATGGGAACTGACTACTAGTGGGTATGGGGTTTCTTCTTGGGTGACAAAAATGTTCTAAAACTGACTGTGGCGATGGTTGCAGAACTTTGTAAAAATACAAAAACCATTGACTTGTCTACTTTAAATGAGAATGTAAATTATATCTCAATAAAGCTATTATAAAAAATTCACTACGGGCATTTTTAAGATGATGAATTTATGAAGTAATTGGCATGCTCCTTGAATAAAAGCTCATTGGTGACCAAGCAGGCCCCATTTAGAATTGCACCTCTTGGTAAAGAATCCAATCTAGCTAATACTGAGCATAGAGGAGGCTCCCTGTATTTACTAGCCAATCACCACAATTAAAAATTCTCCTGGTATTAAGCACCTTAACTTAACAAGCAACTTAGAAGCAGCCCTAATGTTTCTATAAAATCTAGGTTTAAAACCCACTTGGAGTCAACAGGGGCTAATTGATATTGCCTATGACCCAAACCAAGTTCAGCGCGGTCTACCATGACTCCGACTGGGAGTGATGGCAATTAGAGAAACAACCACGGTCCACCATGTAACACCTGATGAGTATGCTCAGCTATGAAGTGAAGATAAAAAAAGAAAGCAATGAAGATGCTGCACTCTGGGTGATTTCCTTTTCATTTTCTCCAACTTGAAATATTCTTGTGCTGGAATCTAAAAGATACTGACTCTACCTGTCTCCTCCCTCCTCAGAAGCCCACATGCTGACTGCGCTAGCCCAGCTCATAGGATCAGGGCAGCAAGGCAGAAGAGATCTGAACGGGAAAGCTGAAAGCCCTAAAAGTAAAAAGTGGAGGGGAAAAAAAAAGTGGAAAGCCTTTCCAGTCTCCCCACAGCTGCTGAAGTTGCCAGGACAAAGCTGGAAAGGGATGATTCTGTGGCTACAGGAAGCCCTGCTTGGCCCTGTCACTGATGAGCACTTGGTTTGCCGAAGCCCTCTCTCAGACCCATGGGAGCGTGTCAGACAGAGTACCTCTGACGGAGATCTGCATGAGGGCCAGAAATCCAGTCCCTGAGTGATCAGACAAAACTATAGCATGTTACATATTTCTCCCAGTGCCAAGATCACTGCACTGATACTGAGAATAGATGTCCTACATCTGTAGTCTGACTGTAACCCTACACTGTCTTGCTAACCCTAAAGTACTTTCTTGCTTTTTCTCTCAGTTGCTAGTCAATAGCCCATAGGTTTCATCTATCAGAAACATTTGCTAAAAATGTAATGGAAAGATTTATTAAATAAAGTTTTAAAGCTTTCAACAGTGTCATGCTGATATTCAAGCACATATGTTTGGGGACTCTTTCCAACAAACACAGGGTGGGGCAAAAGTAGGTTTACAGTTGTGAGTACACAGAACAGAGTTTATTCTTATATTATTATTTATTGATTATTATCTTATTTTTCACAGGAACAATGTGAACCAGGGCCCAGATCAGGCACTGGGGGTCTAGCAAAGAATCAAAGTATCTGCTTTTAGGAAGCTTACATTCTCGGGGAGGAGACACACAATAAACAGATTTGAAAAATAACGACAAGCACGAGTATCAGGTCCTGGAAGCAAGGTAAAATGCAGTGCTATGACAACGTGTGACAGCATGCTGACACTAGATTAAACAGTGAGGCAAGGCCTTTTCGGAAAGAGGACATATTCATTGAGGTCTGAATGTGCCAGTTGTGCACAGTCCCGGGCACAGCACTCCAGGGGAGAGACGGCACACACAGAGATGCTGAGGGGGATGCAAGCACAGGCTGTGAGAGCTGCAGAAAGGCCGGCACTGCTGAAGGAGCCGCACTGGAGAAGCCGAGACTTTGGGGCTCACACAGGGTTTCTCAAGCCAGGTGATGGGTTTGATTCTACACCAAGGGGAATGGGAAGTCATGGGAGGGTTTGAGTCAGAGGATGGAGGTGAAGGATCTGATTTATGTTTTGAAAAGATGACTCCAGCTGTTGTAGAGAGAAGAGAGTTGAGGCCTAGACCTGGTGGGGATACATCTGGCAGAAATGGAGACAAGCAGATGGACTGGGGATGTGTTCTGGAGGAAGAGTTGCTGACAGGGTCCAGAAGACAGTGAAGGAAAAGGATGACTCAACTCACGGTGCCCCTTAGAGACATGGCAAGACCACTAGTAAAAGAAGAGTTTGGGGAAAAATCCAGATTCTACTCCTCATGCTGCATTTTAGGTGCTCACGAGATTATCTGTGAGTAAAGCGCCAACAAAACCCTTCCCTTGACTGCCTAAGAACTGACTTTAGTTAACCTGTTTTCAGCTCCGTTCTTCTGAAAACCTGGCCAAATCAGCAGTATCAGCAGGTACTTGTGGTCAGAATGACTTCCAAATGGAAGTGGCATCTGGACTCGAGGGACTGAAAGGACACTCTTGGTGAGAAGCCAGAGAACTGAAACTTTCTGGAGTATGGACTCTTGTTGGAATGCCTAAAATTTATGCCTGTGGAGTTGTCACAAAAGATAGTGGCTTCTATTTGGGACGTGGGGCAGCTCAGCCACCATGTGAGCAGTGCCCACTGTCCATCCCTCACACCTGGGTTTGTCACTTGGGTGGGTGGGGTCAGGGAACAGACCCTCAACTTCTGTGTCGACAACTATGACAATTCCTGCTGAAAACACACGGTGACATTGCCCTATGGCACTCTAGGCTTCTTGTTCTGTGTCTTTCTAAGTGAAGCCAATGCCAAGTGTGGCCTACTCTGGTTTTATGAACCCGAGTGTCAAGCTGAACTTCAGACCATCCAAATGGGGTGACGCACTGTCTGCGTGGAGATGGCAGGAGGCGCTGGGTACATGTTCCTGGAGTTATGGGAGGTCTAAGCTGGAGCCATCAGCATGTTGGTCCAAAACTGATGGTGTGAGAAGCTGTGATGCTAATGGATAGGTGGCATAAATAGTTTATGAAGGGAATTTTGCCACATCTTTAGGTTTTAACCCGCTGACAGCAGGTGTGTGTTCCCCTGGAGACCTCCATGCCCCTTCACACTGCTAGGCACAAAGCAGGCACTCAAGGAACACTTCCACAGCATGGCAGAGAGACAAGCTGGCTGTCCGCACAGCCTGGACACCCTCTTGCTATCTCAAGCTATCTCTTGGCTTGCTTTACTCTTCACAACTTTTCCACATGCTTCTAATCTCCAGCCACCCCTCAACCCCTCCAACTCACAGCAGAGTGCCGAGGCACAGGCCAGGTGATACTACTGATGTGGCTCTTGGCTTCCTTCCCAGTCCCTGCCACCGCTCTGTTGTCTGTGTTGGCTGCTTCCTCCCCAACTAACGCTTTCTCGTCGAGGGTGAATGGCACACATGGTAAAGTGGAGTAAGCGGGTTTCTGTAACCCAACAGAAAGAGAGCTCAATTTTACCTGTGAATTTGAAGGTTGGTGTTGTCCAGTGTGACCAGCCCGTTGGTGGCAGTCCTTCGGTAGCCTGCAGGGGGCCTTTCCAACATATCAATGGGATACCAGTATCGGACCAGCACACCTTCACTCCGGAGGTACGTTTCTACCTGCACCAATTCATTCACCTGCAACAGTAAAAGGAAATGTCTACTTGTGTTTCTGCACTGACTTCACCCGTTCAGTTAAAACATACACACACACGTATATGTATTTTATATGTGTTTATATATATTTAATGCATATTTAATATATTTATAATATATAAGCCTTCATACTTATATTTTTAATATTCATTACTACATCACATAAACAATGTATATTAACACACATTAATATATTAGTATATATTAGAGAATATATGTTGATATGTTATTATGCACTGTAATATTTTAATATATTTTCAATATATATTTTAATGTAAAAATATATAAAGTTTTATAATAGTAAATGCTAGTTGCATGGCACTAACAATCTAAAAGTTCAAAGATTTCTGGTTCGTATTGTACTGATAGTGTGTTTAGTTTTTTCATACCAGTTGGCAAATTTTTACTGGTAAAATAAAGAACTTCAATGTAATTATGAGTTGGAAATTTAAAAAGAATAGAGCTGTGTTTCAGTAACAGTTCACTGCACACTGCTGCCAGGTAAACTTTCTGTTCACTGCTGTGATATTACTAATTTCGTAAAAGTGGGGCATCTGTCTGATAGCTACATTTTACTGCAAGGAAAACGAAAAGGAAGCTTATGCATATGCATTCTGAATTCAAATATCAATGTAAGTTTTGCTTCGGGGTTATTATTAAAACAAAGGGAATCAAACTACTTGAGAAATAACAATTATTACTCAAAACTTATTTTTTTTTTGTTTTCATTTTCATACATTTCCATTGCTGAAAAATATTGTTAGGTATATATTTTCTGATAATTAGAATAAGAAATTTGTTCCAGAAGGTAGTATAATAGAATTTTCTACTTGAAAGCTGACCTTAGTAAACCACTAGTAAACAGCCTCTCTTAAAAATGGAATTATTTAAATTAACTTTTGGTTAAATGGAGTCAGTTGAAAATGTAAAACTTTCTATTTCAAATCATTAATAGCACATACCATTACATGCATCTCTATCTAGACACAAAAGCCCTTATCAGGGACTCTCGGGTTTAAAGCATACATCATTCCATCAGCTTTCTCACACGAGAAACATCAGAGACGCAAGAGCGGGCGTGCCGCCACGCGACCGTGCAGGCATGGCTTTCACACAGGACCTTGTTTTCAAAGGGAGCCTTCAGCTTTGCCCTCACGCATTCTCTTTCGTTCCTTCTCCCCTGCCCCAAATCCCTGCTGAGCCCCTGAAGGGCTCCCAAAATGAAGAAGAAAACAGCAATCTACACTTATTTTATACACAGGGAAATCAAGACTAAAAGACCCAGTGAAATGATGTGACTGAAATCATGAAACTGTTTCTTTGATTTGTGTCTGTAACAATCATGACAGTGCCAGATCATCCATTCATCAAGGAGCGGGAGAATTTTCCCTTAGAACTTGGGTAGACAGAATGCAGGGAGAGCTTGAACATGGCTGACAGAAAAGAATGGCAGACACAGGTCTGAAGAAGCTGACTGCACTGAGAGTGGAGAGTTTATGACCCATCAGTCCTGCTCTGGGATCATCTCAGGAAAGCCATCTGGCATGACAGCATTTGTGGTTTCTTCACCCTGAGTGTGAAGAGTAATCCACCTGGCATGATCACTTTTCAAGGTACTCGGAGCCCGGACACGAAAGTCTCAATGTAGAGGAAGAGCTGTGCACTCACCGAATCCACGTCGAGGACAACTCCATGCAGCCCGAAGGTTTTTAGCATCCCACGGATGGCGAACTTCGGCAGAGCAGTTCCGACGGTGCTGCTGGCCATGTTGTTGCTGTCCGGAGAGCGGGTTACCACCGTGAGGCCTGAGGACGGGGCAGAGAGGTGTGTTTAGGAGCAAGTACCATCGCTGTCTTTGCACCCTCTACATTAGGGTGTGAAGTATCTCTGCAGCATTTAGCAAAACCCTCAGCTTAGTTACAACCAAAAGGAACACAGCTTGGTCTGAGAGATAATACAACAAAGTGTTATGAACTTTCAAAATTCAACAAGACAAAGAAGCCAATTAAAAATGGGCAAAGGATTTGAATAAACATTTCTCTAAAAAGAAACGAAAAGATGCACAGGAGAAGATATTCAACATCATTAGTCATCAGGGAAATGCAAGTCAATGCCAGGATGAGATGGCACTTCACACCCCCTGGGATGGCTGTAATCAAAAGACAGACAATAGTGAGTGCCGTCCAGGGTGTGGAGAAATCAGAACACTCACGTACTGCTGGTGGGACTGTAAAATGGTGCAATCACTTTGGAAATAATCTGGCATTTTCTCAAAAAATTAAACAAAGAGCTACCATACGACCCAGCAATTCCACCTCTACTTACAGAAATGAAAACACATGCCCACACAAAAACTCGTACACAAAATGTTCACAGTGGCATTACTCATAATAGCCAAAAGGTAGGGATAACCCAAGTGCCCATTAAATGATGAATGGGTAAACAAAATGGGGTATTATCCATACAATAAAATATTATTTTGGCATAAAAAGGAATGAAGTACCAACATGTGCTACAACATGAATGAAACTTGAAAAAGTATACTCTGTGAGAGACTAGGCACAAAGGACCGCATGTTGTATGATTTCATTTATATAAACTGCCCAGAACAGGCAAATCTACAGAGACAGAAACTAGATTAATAGTTGCCAGAGGCCAAAAGGAGAGAGCAATGAGGAGTGGTAAGGGTACAGAATTTCTTTCTGGGAGATGAAAATGTTCTTCAGTTGGAGGCAATGGTTTCATGATTATGCAACTTTGTGAATACATTAAAAACTACTAAACTGTATGCTTTAAAAGGGTAAATTTTATGATATGTGAATTAGATCTCAAATAAAAGAAATGAAGAAAAGTAAATATATATTCCTGCCCCTGCCCATGTTTGGATATTCTTGTGAAGGTAATGAATGCTTTTAAATTCTCTTTTTTGGTGCTTTTCTGTGTTTTCATTTTCTCAAAATGTGTGATCACACATTTTAATCAAAATCAAGACTTTTTAATCAAAGACTTTTAAAAATCAAGACTTTTGAATCAAAAGAATCAACCCATTCCAGGAAAATTCTAAAATGCACAGTACAACCACAGACTCCTGGTTTGTTAGCTCAGCAGCCAGGACTAGGCCTGAGAGGCCTGCCTGGAACCCCGCACCTGCCCCACTTCTCTCTGTACCACTGCGCTGGCTCACCCTGCACATGCTGCTGAGCCCTGGGAATGTGCAGGGGGCCACCTGAGGCCAGACAAGTATCTACTGTGCCCACCAGGAAGCTTCAGGGCTTCACATGGGAGAGCTGGGAAGAGGTCATGTTACTCAGAGTAAGGAGAGTCACCCTAGGAGAGCCACTGGCTGCTCGGCTCAAGCTCATGCTTAGAAAAACTCTGCTTCTCACTTCACAGGACATTTCATAGGAGAAGTAAGGAGGAAAGCAAAACCTTTTCGGACTTTATCAATTGTGAACTTGTTTGCTTCGTCTTTGATGTCTTCAATGGTGGGAAGGTAAAGGTCTCTTGGGATGCCACCGTTCTCCTCATACAGGAATTCAACTGTCTGTCGGGCAATATCCACCATGCCTAAAAAACAGAACAGCACCATAACTCTCTGAAGAGCACATGATCTGCAGGCCAGCCATGGCACCACTTACACCTGGAACAGAGAGCGAGGAACCTCTCAGACACTGTGGGTGGAGTACATAGCCTTGTGGGGACAGCAGTTATGCAATATCCAACAAGTTAACATGCTCAACACCTCACTTCCAGGAACCTCTCCAGTCTCTCCCACAGAAACACAAGCATGAGTGTGCAAGGAACACTGTGCAGCACTGCTGATAAATAAAAAACATTCACTGATACAGACTAGTTAAAAATGATACATTATGCAGTCATTTCATTTTAGTTAAGTCAAAATAAACTGTAGGACAAATGGAGAGCAAGAAGAAAGGGTAACATTTATTTTTTCCCTCCCTTACACATTTTTGTACTGTTTGAATTTTACTACAATAAACACATGTTGCTTAGTCAAGACAGACAGAGACCTATGCAACCCCTGTCCAGTACTGAAATCTGCTCTGCTCTCATGTCCCAGGGGAGAGTACATCATTATGGTCACTAGCAACAGCCACTGTTATTTAATGAACCAAGTAAACAAATGTCCAAAGCCCTGAGGACAACTGCCCTGTGGGACGGCAGAGAGGTGGGGCACAACGCCTCCCTTTGCTGTGGCCGCCTCAGCTCCACACTGCTTGTGGGTGAAAGAGCAGGTACTGACAGCATCTGCTTTTAAATAAGGCTTATCGCCCTCACATGCATCCACCGTCGCTTGATTTGTGGTCCTTTATTTGCTGTAAGGAAAAGGCACAGCGGCTTTCCAAACACAGTTTAGAAGGGGGCTGGAATGAGAGAAGGAAGCTTAGAGAGAGAAGGGTCAGAATAAACAAGAAATGGGGCCTAATAGTAGATTACAGAAAAATAGCCTTTGCCCCATTTTCCAAAGGCCTCGAGACGAGGAGAAAAAAATACTCTGCTGTCTGCTCAGCAGGAACCCTGGAACTGGGGACAGTGCCAGATTAAACAAGAACAGCCCCGAGGTGATTTCATTAACCTTCGTGGGCTGCCCCTCACGGAGGTGGTCCTTTGGGCACCATGGGTGATCTCCCTAGCGTCCTTCAGCTTTTGCCACCGCTATATTGAAGGATATTGTGTTGGGAAGGTAAATGTTTTACATTTAAATTAATACAGTTCAGCTGCCTGGCCATGGTCACAGATGGATCCCAAGAGAACGCCTAGGCAAGATGATGTCAGGGGCCACAGGCACTTCCGGGTGAGTCATAAGCCCAGGAGCCACTGGTCCGGCTCTGGTCCTGCAGCCGCCTTCGGGTGACCCCATTTCCTGCTGTGCTGGCTATCCTTTCCCTCCTCTGAACTGGGAGCAGAGGAGGAGAAGGAACACTTGGCCACGGATAGTGAGGATTGCTCCAGGAACAAATGGTGAAAGAAAAATCCTAATTTAAGCAGAACCCATGTGGAAATAAAGGCACAGCAGCCAATGGTCATACATGAGAGCTTTCCATGTATGTACTGTGAACTGTAAAGTCTCTCTCCTCCCTTTTCACTCTCTCCCAAAGCAGTAAGAAGCAGTAAGAAACACTATTTGCTCTCTGAACAAATAGTGCTTCATTTCTCCAAACTTAGCACTGTGGTTGCCGAATTAGCGGTAGGTCTCACTTAAACACCGTGTTGGTGGAGGAGCCACAATGGACTGGGTTGCCCTCAGCACCTATGCTGTGGCTTCAGGATCCGCCTACAATGGTGCCGACTGTTGTTTCCTTGCTGGCTGCCCACTAGGACATAATCTCTGAGAGAAGGGAGCATCTCAGTCTTGTTCAGAGAAGATTCCTTATTCCCTAGCCCAGGGCCTGGCACTGGGAGGCACATGTTGCATGCATGGACAAATAAGTGAATAAATCAATGACAATGGAAATGCAATGGAAACGAAGCCCTCCTTGCTTGGAAAACCAATGACCGGCCTTCCTGCAAGGGATTTGGCATTACATTTATTAGGTGAAAGTCCTCTGAACACAAGCTCAGGTCGGTTCTGCAGTCTAACAGAACATGAAAAGGGTACATCTTTCTGATGTTGAGAATGAAGGAGGAATAACAAATTATCTTTTTATCTGTAGGACCTACCATATCAGATTATCTCGCTCCTTTGCTTAAAACCCCCAATGGCTTCCCATTTTACTTAGAATAAAATCCAGAGTCCCTGCCCAGGCTCACACTGCTCCCTGCTCCCTCACAGCTCATTTCTTGCTGCCCCTCCCTCACCTTGTCCTCACCTGCATGTTCACTCCCACCCAAGGATCTTTCTAACATGCTCCCTCTGCCTGAAACTCTGCAGAGAGGAGAACATAAATGATCTGCCCTGGAATTTGGACCCGCGGCTGGAACAGAGCTCCGGTAAGGGTGGGAGGCACTCACACTGTGTCACACAATGTATGAACAGTACCACAGATTAAGGATAAACAAGATCATTCCACTGTCATAGGTCTAAGCTTTGGGACTAGCAAGTATGGGAAACACACACACATTCTCTCTCTCTCTCTCTCTCACACACACACACACTTTCTCTGTCTCTGATTAGTCCTGGCAACAATGAGAAAAAGGAACTACTCATCTATTCCTGGAAATCAGGGACTGAGCATAGAAGCTGGCCAAGAAAAATAAGTCTCTTGGTGGCTTTTCTTTTTATTTGGTCCTAGTCTCAGGACAGAAGTTAAAAGAGGAGAAAGACTGCTAACATGGGGAAAACAACTAAACTTTTTGCACCATCTCTGATGGCCACCATGATGACAGAAGACCAAACCAATGCTCCACCGGAAGGGCAGCTGTGCCTGCTGGGAGAAGGCCTTTCTGCATCTCAAAAAGCATGTGTTTCACAAAGTAAGGGAAAGCCTTAACACTGAAATCAGCCATCTGCACTTAAGAATCAGTAACGATCCATTGTCCTGGGTCAAACTCTGCATCATTCTTTGCTAGAGAAACCATAGCCAGTGGGAGAAAAAGATCTTACTATCATTAATCACTGTGATGTTTAGAACTGTATTAATGGAATACTTACTATGTGCCAGGCACTGTTTTTAGGAGCTTTATCTGCATTACCTTATTTCTTTCTCATGTACCTGTGAGGTGGTTACCATAACTGACTCCATTTTAAAGGTAAGGAAAGTCCAAAAAGGTTAAATAACCTTCCCAAGGTCACGCATCTGGTAAACAGCATTGCTGCGACTTCAGAGCCCAAGCTAGTAACCACTAGGACACCCAGCCACCTCGTATAGCCACGCCAGATTCACTTTAGTGGCCCATCAACCAAAACACAGAGTTAAATTGACAAGGAGAGAAAAACCTGGCAATGAAGGCCGAGACCACGGAGTTCAGCAAAGGCACAGGGAGAAGACACTGTGAGGTCTAGCCTGAGTGTAGATGAGCCCCTCTTTCTTGAGTTACATACTGAGTGTCCCCTAAACACATCTGTTCAAACCATGAAGTGAGCTCCTTAGGAAAACACAAAGCACCAAACCTAGTTGTAAAGCGCCCTTTATCTGGTCCAGGCCCGATTTTCGCTCTGCTTCATTGCGGAAGCGTCTCCGGATAGTAGGAAAAACCTTGGTCTCCCACGCTTTCACCAGCAGGGCGTAGTGGTCCTCCTGGAAGAAGGCAAACTCATGATCAGAGAGAGAATGCCTGGTGCAGGCCATCAGTCCTGCCCTAACTACCAGCTCTCACCTCTGAGGTCCTCACCCCTCACATGCCAGTGACACAAACACACTGTGTGGACCACACTAAATACACCTCAGCTGCCGGGGAGGCAAGGCTAGAGTGGGGCGGTCTCTTCCTTCATGCTAAAGCCAACTTTACTGCTGAATTACTATCAAAGTACTTCATTTCTCCAACATCTGGACTGTATTGGCAAAAGGGCCCAAAAGATATTGCTATTGATGTGTAGCTTAGAAAAACAAACATTCCAGAGTCACTGTTGAAACCCAGTGTCATTATTCAAAGTGCACCAGTTCCAGCCTTGCACACTCAGATCAAAATCATTCCTCATGGCTCATCCCGGGCACCAGGGAGCTAAGTGGATGCTGTAGGCTTCTTACCTGTGGGATGTCATCATCGTCATCGTCATCACTTTCATCGTCTGCAATGGGAGGTGGGTGAGGGTCGGGGCCAGAGGTGATGAAATTCTCATAGCTGAGCTCCACTTTGTAGTGACACGAAGTGTCACTGTCATACTCTGTAACACAGCACAATGACAGTGAGTTCCACCCAAGAGCAGGCGGGAAACATCATGAACTTCTCCCCTCAGACAAACCTGATTCTGTTCATTGACATGACAGAAAGACTCCTAACACTTGGAAGGATTTTTCAAGTGCAGAGCCAAGGAATAAATAATTATTTATAGTTACCTTGAATCCTACTATAGGTTTTATGGCTATAATTAAACTTAGAGAACAATCTGGAAAGTTATTCATCATAAGAATTAAACAGATACTTAAAAGACAGTTTGTAAACCAGTATCCCAAGGGCCCAATATGGCTTGCAGACATCTTTAGTTTGGAAAATTCAGTTTTATTCATTTTGATTATGAATTTTTTGAATAGAAGCCTTTGCACACCTATATACCTATCACCTAGATTCCACAATTAGCATTTTATTATTCTTTTATGACCTCCGTTTTAAAACAATTCAAAGGAGAGATTAGCATTTTAAAATGAGGAGATTTCATGTAAAATACTGGGATTTTTATCTCTGACAAAAAATGGACCATCTTTCAGGCTTGTACTTTCACATGGCCACACTACACGCGGGTGGTGGCAGGCCTCCTGTATGTGGGGGATGTGCTTTCCAGTCTGCCACACTCCCTTCTGCTCCCCGTTTCCTTTCACTGGGACAGTTATCCTGTTCCCCATGAGCACCTGAGTGAGCCCAAGTTAAATGGACTTCTAAAACTAAGAGCATTCGCATTCCCAGGATGCAGTGGGGGCCTGGGAGGAGGCAGCTTACGTTGCTGAGCGGTGGCCACAGCTGCAATCCGGCATGGTGGCCCGTGAGTGCCTGGGTCTGATGCAATACTGGTGCCAGCATCGTTGTCACTGTCAGATGCCATGGCGAAGGGCAGGGCCTCAAAGTTAGCGCTGATCTCCTCTGCCAGGTCGGTACACAAGTCAGCGGCATTGCGGTGGGCCTGCCCTTCAGCATAAGCAAACGGGCGGGAGCCAAAGTTAGCTCGAGTCTTGGTGTTCTGGAAAGGAGAGCAAATAAAGGATTTGAAAGGACTTAGGCTTATTTATTCTAACACCCTGAAGTGACCTTCACTAAATGTTGAAACATACCAATGGCCCCAGCTATGGCACAGCACGGACACCAGGCTGAGGGGCAGAAGTAGCTGTGCACACCAGCACTCAGAGCGCTGCATGAGCTGGCCCTGCCTACCCTTACCTCGCACTCCCACGTTCTTCGCTACTCAATGACCTTTTCTGTTTCCGATACTGTTTCTTTCTACTTGAAGCCACTGCGCATGCTGTTCCCTTCGCCTGGAACATACTTTCTTCTAATCTGGCCCAGTTAAGACCAGTAAATATTCCAGACCTGGTTCAAATATCACTTCCTCAGGGTAAGGAGGACATGATCAGATATGCTTGGTACTTGCTTTCATGAAGTCCGTGATTTTCCAACACGATGCAATGGTTAGTTTTATGTGTCAGCTTGTCTGGCTGACCTGATTAGACATTACGTCTGGACAGGTCTGTGAGGGAGTTTCCGGATGACACTAAATTTGAATTGGTGGGCTTAGTAAGGTATCAATAGATTTCCCCCTTCCAATATGGCTGAACATCACCCAAATTACTAAGGAGAATTTGTTTTCCAACCCAATAAGAAAACCTGCCTTTTTCTGAATATGAACCACAGGCCACATCCCACCAGAGACATCCTCGAGATACGGTGTGAGGCGCTGGCCGCAGTATGTGAAGTACACCCGGCCCTTGGCTGGCTGCCCTGGAGGAGGTGGAGTCCCCTCGGTTCTCTCCCAGCCAATTCCTGCCACGTCACCTATGGCAGAAAACAGGAAGGAAACACACTTTTTTTCCCTTTTCCTATTAAATAAACTTCCAAACTGCAACTAGTATGATGAGGCCACATATCATTGACTACCTTTGTTTTTATTTATTTGTGCCATTGATTACCTCTGAAAAAGACATGAGGTAATATATTGTATTTAAATAAACAAAGTAACACTAGAACAATTTAAAAAAGAAAATGTCTAGAAAAAGAAAAATGCCTAGTGTCTGAGTTAAGTTAGTTACCATAATTATGCATTAAATTTAGCCTTTATTTTCCTGGCAGCCCAAGACAAAAAGGGAAAACACTGGGTATGATATATTTTTTAAGATTTTTATTTATTTATTTTTAGAGAGGGGGGAAGAGAAGGAGAAAGAAAGGAAGACATGGATGAGTTGACTCTCGCACACCTGAAACTGGGGACCTGGCCCGCAACCCAGGCATGCACCCTGACTGGGAATCGAACTGGTTATCTTTCGGTTTGCAGGCCAATGCTCAATCCACTGAGCCACACCAACGAGGGCTGGGTATGATTTTTAAATGGAGAAATATAAGTTTTCTTTTGACACATGTAAGATTACTAATGGCATAAGGTAAAAAGGTAGTATTTTCCCAATAAATTTGTACAAGGCTCAGGAACGTTCTCAAAAATATAAGTCTCAGCCCACAACATAACCTGAAGGGACATCGTCACAGCACACATGCCCCCCACTTACGTGTATTTAAGGCACTTTTAAAGGAAGCTAAGACAACAGAAGCCCAGCTGCTTCCTCATGAGGTGACTGGACACTGGGACAGAGCTTAGGGACCCCAGAGGAGCATGTCCACTACATCGGGGCACTCTGATGTTGGCTGCTAGCCATGTAGCATTATAATTAACCTGCTGTTGTAAACTCTCCAGTAAGTGCTTAAAGTCCTATGATTCTGTTTTTCATCACAGGGTCTGATACGTCTTAGATGCCACACTGGGACTGACTGCCCTGTGACAGGGGATGGCCATGGCTCACCACGGCACCCCAGAGGGGAAGAGAGTGCTCAGCACAAGGGGGATATTCAATGAGCATCTGCTAATGAATGGACCCTGGAAGTGTCGGCACAGATGTGAGAGAGATTATGTTGTAAAAATCACATGAGTACCCAATTTTCACACAAAACATTCTCCAAGAAGAGGGTAGCATGTGCACCTGCAGTCCAGTCCAAAATACTTTCAAAAGCCAAAATGTGATCAGACAAAACAAATGACAGTAACAAACAATGAAAAACTCTGACTGTGGTTCCTTTGTCCTCCCCACCTGTCTTTGTGCTTAAAGCACTTCAGTGTGTACTTGGCTGTGATGTCACATTTCTGCTCCATAAAGCAAGAGAGAAATAACTGCCAGGAAATGACTCCCCAGTCATAACTTAATCATAAGTGGAAACAGTACCCCTCCTCTGAAAAGTGCTATTTAACAAGCAGTTCCCTCGAGGATAATGGATGGCAAAGTGATGCCCAGACAGCTTCCCGAGAGTGTCTACTGGACAGAGTGACTTGGTATTCCCTAAGCATCCAGATCATCTACCACATGTAACAATTTCAGTTTCATCAGAGATGATGCTAAGATGTCCTATCTGAAAACAAGTAGCCAGCACGTTTGGCTGCTGCTAATATTAGAAGGAGAATGCTTATATTTTGCTACTGCTGGAGCAGGTAGGACTGATCCAAATTCATCTATTACACAGATCAAGTTACTTACAAGAGGCCAAAAGCAGGAGGGGGGAAAAGACTATTTTTTTACCTGAATTGATTATCTATGTGACTGGAACATCCATGCAGAGCATTTGTTGAAGCTGGACCAGACATTCAGGCTGTTAAAAGCGATGTCTGCAGCATGTGTCTACATTCCATGTTACTGCATTTCACAATTGCCTCGCGTCTAGGGGTACAGTTCCCCGTATTTGAAGCTATTTATCTGCTTCTCAATAGCAAGCTGATGAAAGACCAAACTTCAGAAAGAAGCAAAATCTCAGAATTTTCTCATGGTGGAGGAATGAAAGTAACTATGACTCCTAAAGCACCAAATGGAGGCTTTAAATGATAACAGCCTCATAAAATGACAGGTTCAGAGTAAACTAGGGAAAACAATGACAAGGGTTTGGTTTTCACTAAAACACAAACTGCTGGCCCTGACTGGTGTTGCTCAGTTGGTTGGGCATCATCTCACAAAGCTAAAGTTTGTTGGTTCAATCCCCAGTCAGGGCACATGCTTGGGATGCACGTTTGGTCCCCATTTGGGGCATGTATGAGAGGCAGCCAACTGGTTTCTCGCTCACATGGAAGTTTTTCTCTTTCTTTCTCCCTCCCTTCCCCTCTCTCTAAAAATAAATAAATAAAATCTTTTTTAAAAAGACACATTGCTTGTTTCCAGTTGCTAAGTTTATTTAATTTTTAAACTTTTAACCTATTTAGACCAAAACCTGGGAACAACAGAAATACAGAGGTTAAAAAAACAATCTCCCGCTGCACTCACCAGGAGAGAGAGTCACATCTAAGCGCACGCTCTTCCACTGCAGCAAACTGGAGCCATTGTAGTGCACGGCCCGGCCATTGCTACAGAAAGAACAAGGGGCGTCAATGACAGGGCTACCCGCTGGTGTGGAGGCAGGCGAGTGAACAGGTGGAGAGGGTTCAGCGGCATGAGAGTAATTAGGCGAGAAACCCTCAGAACTATTCTCTTTTCCTAAACATGACCATATTTCCAACTAGTATTTTACATTTTGGAAGGTAGTGATTATAATGGTACTACTTTAGTATTAAGCACCCAACCCACTTTTTTTTTTTTTAAGTAACAGTGATAGTAGCCACTTACTTATGGAAAAGACAAGTGCCCACTGGATTAGTCCAAGCCCCATCTCGTTTTTCTGCTTCAGTAGCAAAGCCAAAGGAAACTATTGGTCCAGTGTCGTCATCAGTATCTCCATAGGAAACAATTTCAATTTCCCAGTAAAAAGATGGGGCCTGAAGAAACACCAGGAGTAGGCAGACAATCAGAGGGCTCAACCTGGGTGCTTGAACTTTCTTTTTCTTTCAAATTTGAAGGAAACAGGAGAAAGCCACTGTGTCATGTGATTTCTCACCTGAACTGGCAGAGGTGAGGTGGCATAGATGAAGGTGCCCCGGGGCAGACCGCCCCCGGCGCTGGGGTCAGCCAGGAAGGTGACAGAAGTGAGGTGTGAGGAGAACATGCAGGCTCGAACAGGTGGGAACACTCTCGAAGGGCTCCAAGTTATCTCTTTGGGCTGCATTGGGAAAACTCTCATTCAATAGAATTGCAAGCACAAATACCTTTTTACTTTCTCAAGGAAGAAAAATAATTTTCATTTAATAGCATATTTTTTCCCCAAAGGAAACTTTTGATTTAAAAAAAGGTAGTCTCCTTCCCTATGCCTAGCATTGCTCTCTAGAAACAATCCCTCCTAACTCTTTTAACTGTTAATTCTGATATTTAACCTCTATATTTCTCCTTCTGTTGGGAACTGCCCTGCCTGGTTTCAGAAGCTGTAACCACCCCCACCCCCCACCATGGTTAAGGCTGAGTGAGCAACCTTCAGACCACAAGCCACTAAGGAGACAAAGCTTATCTTCCACGCAGGAGTGCTGCTTCTGCTCCTTTTGCTTCATCTATAACTGGCCCCCAATGCTTGATCAGTTAGCTAATGACGGGTAAGATTCCCCAAGGGGGGAATGATCTAAGACAGGCACGATCATGTGGAGGCCCCACGGAAGGACTTGGGGGCCTACAGCAAAAGGGGGTGATGGACCCTTGCCCCTCGGCTATCCTGACATAGCCTGAGTCTTCATTCTGTCTGCGAGAAGTCTCTGAATCTCTTGACTGCCTTGCTTAGTCTGCCTGACGTAAGCCTGAAACAATGACAGATGGTGGTGCAACCCTGTGCTGGAAAGGGTGGGTACCCCGGGTGATCAGGCCTAAGAAAGAATACCCTGTGAAACCTGCTTTGTTTAGAATGCTCTCAATTACATGATAAGGGTCTGAGCAGGAAATGAGTTTGTTTGCTAAAGTTTTGTAGCCCTTTAGCTAAGAGACCCTGACTCAGAATAAGCCTTCCTAGTTCTTTGTATGCTATTTATTGTTTGATCCGTGCTGCCTGATAATGATTAATGAGCTTTAATTGTATGCCTGTGCAAAATGAACCTAATGAAAGCCCACTGAGGAAAAGGCTCTTGGCCCTTTTCCTTTGAGAGATCAGCCACCTTTCCTCTCCAAGCAGATCATGTCTTGGTAGACTTATTCTCATCCATGGCAGCTGGAGGGGGGGCCCTGCAGGCGCAGCCCCCCCCCACATCCTTTTATGCTTATAATGCTATTTTTAGTATCTTGTTAAGACATCATTTATCCTATATTATGACAAAGAGGTTTTAACTCCCACCTACCTACTTTCCTTACACACATGTACACACACCCTCTCATACTCCCAGTGCAGTCAGAGGACACATTTTAGTTCAATCAGGAATCAGATTTTGCATTACTATGACTTAATATTCAGCTCAAAGTAAAAAAAGGAGTACCGTAATATGGTTATACTCCCTTTTTTCTTTGTTAGGTTAATTGCCTTATTTTTTCACTTTCATAGTTTTTAATAAATCTAATCATAAAATTTCAAGCTTCTCTATCAGATAAAAGCATATTTTAAAAATCCCTCCACTTCACTTTTATCCTAAAGAAAGAACTGAAAGCCCTGATGAGTGGGGCTCAGTTGGTTGCCATCATCCTGCAAAGCTAAAGGTCGCCAGTTCCACTTCTGGTCAGCGCATGTGCCTGGGTGGTAGGCCAAGTCCCAGGTTGGGGTGTGTGCGGGAGACAACCAATCAATGTTTCTCTCCCTTTCTTTCTCCCTTTCCTTATCTTCTCTCTAAAAATAAATAAATAAAATCTTTTTGAAAAAGAAAGAACTTTTTGAACTGAAAGATGCATGCAAAGATTAGCTCCAAGGACATTCGGATCACTGTTAGGGTAAAACTGGAGACAATGTGGATTTGCAATAATAGAAGCCTGAGTGAGTAAACTGAGGCGCATGTATACGCTGGACTATTTTTGATTGGTTGATGTGGAAAGGTACTCATTTAAGGAGGGGGAAAAGTTAGACACAGAATAGTATGGACTGCAGAAACCCATTTTTGTTAAAAAAAATTATAGGTAACTGAAGATGTTGAGATTTCAGGTGACTTTTCTTTTATATATGCATATATTTTAAAATTTTTATTTTGAATTAATTTCAAACCTATAGGAAACCTGCAAGAACACTGCCATTTTTATATTCTCTTACTTAGCTACACTAATTTTTTTGAAATATAATTTATCCATTTCAAGTGCACAGTCAAATGGTGTTTAGGACATTCAGAGTTGTGCAAACATTACCAGGATCTGATTTTAGAACATTTTGTCCTTAAAAAAACCCTTGCCCATCAGCAGTCACCCCCATCCCTCTGTCCCCTTAGCCGCTGGCAACCATCAATCTGCTTTGTGTCTATGGATTTGCCTGGTCAGGGCATTCACATGAATGGAATCACAGACATCACATTTTATGCATTCATTCATTAGCTGATGGACATTTAGGCTGTTTCCACTCTGGCTGTTACGAATAGTGCTGCCATATAGGCACAGTCACAGACGTACCAACTGTTCACATTTTACCACTTGTGCTTTGTAATCATTCTCTCATTCTCTCTGCACATTCTTTTTGTTATGAGACAGACTATAGACCTAGAATTTTGAAAAGCTTTCTTTTTCTGTTATTGATAACACAGAAATTCATAAATTAATGAGCTCTGCTCCTCTGCCTGTCACTGCAGTACACACCTCCAAACAGCTTTGCAGATGCTCATTCTAAATACCATTAACATGCTAGTTAGCATTCGTCAATGCCGGGTGCTGCATCAGGCAGGAGGTGTGGTGACTGCACAGGGCTCACCTGTCTCCGGTCGGCCTGCAGTGGTGGAGGCGGGGGGCGAGCACAGTCCCGGTAGAGCATCCTCAGCCGTTCACACTGCACCTCCACAACTGCCAGTCGCTCTCCTACAGGGGACATACGGAGTGCGTGAACACAGGGCTCCGCCTCCTTCACAGTAGGGTCACAGAAATGCTTGCAGAGATTATCCAAATTCTTACAGAAGGGCACAGACCCTGAGACATCTTTATCTGCTACACAGAGCTCAGCAGCAGAGCCACATGGTCAAGAGCATGGGCCCTGGAACCGGGCTGTGTGGATGCAGAATCTGGCTCTGTTCCTCAGTATTTGCCAACTTGCTTCCAGATGGGGGCAATAATGGAGTGCTGTGCCTCATGGGGTGGTTGTGAAGATGAAACAAAATAACTGAAGGGCAGCTTTAGCCAAGTCCTTAGCACACAGCAAACATTTACATAAAAGCTGTTGCTATCATCTAACAAATAAAGGCTACTATTCTTATAATCTAAATGGATTTAAGAAAGTCCAATACCTATCAAACATCTACAAGCAAGGCATCGTGGTAGGTGTTGGAGGGTACAAACTATATGAGCTGATGCCCCCAGTCTGGGCACAGAGATAAGACAGGTACATGTGTACATACACACAGTGAAGAACAGAGTACAAGGCCGTAGTGTGTTATTATATGAGGCACAAACACAGGCGCAAATGAGTGAGTAAGGACTTAATCCCAGGACCCAGAAAGGCTTAATGAAGACAGCATTAAATTGGACCTTAGAAAATACAGGATTTCAATAGGCAGAAAAGAAAGGGTATTCTGGGTGGCTTGGCACTATGAGAATAATCTTCAATAGGACAGTCAGACATCTCTGGAGTACCTCATATGACACACAAAAATTTATTGAAAATGGATCAAAGACCTAAAAAAACCCAATAGTGTATAACTATAAAACTCTGAGAAGAAAATATAGGTGTAAATCTTCATTACTTTAGATTAGGCAATGGTTTCTTAGATATGATACCAAAAGCACAAATAATGAAAGAAAATTATATAAATTGGACTTCACCAAAATGAAAAACTTTTGTGTTTCAAGAGACACAGATGTGTCCTTTTGAGAAGGTGAAAAGATAACCCATAGAATGGAAGAGAATATTATTAAGTCATATCTGATCAGAGACTAAATTGTTATAACTTGACAATAAAAAGACAGTCCAATTAAAAATGGGCAAGGGATTTGAATGCATATTTCTCCAAAGAAGATATACAAATGGCCAATAAGTACATGCAAAGATGCTCAATATCACTAGTCATTAGAAAGATGCAAATCAAAACCACAATGAGATACTACTTCATACTTACTAGGATAGCTATAATCAAAAAGATGGACAATACCAGTGTTGGCGAGGGTATGGAGTAATTGGGACCTTCATACATTGCTGGTGGGATTGTAAAATGGTGTAGCCACTTTGGAAAACAGTTACTCAAAAAAGGAAGCAGTTCCTCAAAACTTAAACATAGGATTACTGTAAGATGCAACAATTCTACTCATATATATACCCACCAGAACTGAAGGCATATGTCCACATAAAAATCTGCATGTGAATGTTTACAGCATGTATTCAAAACAGCTAAAACACAGGAACAAAAGTGTTCACAAGCTGATCAATGGATAAACCAAATATGGTCTGTCCAGACAATGGAATATTATTCAGCCATAAAAAACAAGGAACCACCACTGATTCCTGCTACAACACAAGTGAACCTTGAAAGCATGATGCAAAATGAAAGAAACCACATGTAAAAGGCCCACACTGTATGATTCCATTTATACAGAAGGCCCAGAACAGGCCAACTCAGGGAGACAGAAAGTAGACTGGTGGTTGCCATGGGACTTAGGGAAGGACTATAATGAGGAATGGCTGCCGACTGGGTACAAAGTTTTCTTCATTAGGGGAGGGGCTAGAAATGTGCTGGAATTAGATAGTGGTGATGGTTGCACAACTCTGTGAATATATGAAAACCCACTGAGTTGTACACTTTAAAATGGTAGACTGTATGATATGTAAATTATACCACAATTTTAGAAAAAGATGTCTTAGGAGGAATAAAATGTAGTCCAATAAAAGTAAAGTACAGAGCTGTTTTGGATAATAGCAAGAAAGATTTATGAACTTATACCACAGCTAATACAATCCAATGACATGAATTAGAAGATAACAGGAAAATTGAGGTGAAGACACAAGACAGTCAAAGTGGAAGCAGGCGTGAGGGCAGGCCATGAGGTGCATGCCCAGTGTCCTTCCTTTACTCCTGGAGGGCACAAGCCCAGGCCTGTGTTTCCCAATGGACAAATCAAAGAGGGAAACTATTCAGCTGCAAGATCTGTGGAGCCCATTGTAAACTAGTCAACGAAGAGCCCAGCTATTTTTGATAAGCACTTTGCAACAGTTTTGGTTTAACTGACTTAAAAATTCTGAGAGACTTTAAACTGGATGATACAATGAACTATTTGCAACAAAGTCCTTATAATCAACCAGTCACAAGTGTCACAGAGACAGTCCAGTGCAGATAGGGGGAATCATACCAAGAAGGGAGCAGCACTTCCTAGGGAGGAGCAAGGGAGCAGGGGCTTACCCGGCAGAGCTGAGGCATGTCTTCCGCAAAGGAGACTTAATGGAAGAGGAGAACTGATAGACCAGTGTGAGAGTAAGAAGCTCCTATACTTGAAATTCAAGAAAGCAATGAGAAATTGTGCTTGGTCACAGTAACAAGTAACTGCCACAACCAGCTGTAAGCTCATTCTGACCCAGAAATGACAACTTCACAGTAGTAACCGTGCTTACAGAAAAAACCTCTGGTTTGAGGAATGAGTGTATATAGGGAAAGCCAGCCCCTTAGTGACAGCTCCATGCCCCTGACAACCACTACTCAAATTGGGGCTCCAGGAAAGTAGCTGATGATAAAGTGAAAAGACGAGGTGTAGGAAGGAGAAGTTCAGAGAGTGATGTAGATGTCTAAACTCAAGAGAGAAAGCACCTAACTTCAGGAGCTGGTGGTGGACACGGCGAAAGGGGATACATTTCAGGAGCATTTCAAAGGAAGAATCAGATATGGCTACTGTTTGGTGTGTAAGGACAGGATGGAGGCATCACACTCAACTCAGTGTCTGAAGGTCACCTAAAATGGAAGTTAGAGAGGAGAGCTGACTCTAGAGTCAGCAATGACTAGGGTTTTAACATTGGTGTGTTCAGGAGCTGGGGTCCTTCTAAGAGGAACTGCTGCCTGGCCAGGTCCCGGGGAAGGACTGCTCATGCAGAGGCCAGGACAGCACAGGGAAGGCAGATACAGAAGGGGGTCAGGGCAGGAGTCAGAGCACTGTTACTTCAGGTGACACTTGAGTACAACTGTCCCGGGTCCCCTGCAACTTACAGTTGTGACTTTTGGGTACAGCTTGGACAGCATTTTAAACATGGTTCCCAGGATTCTTAATGAACTTTCAAAGTTTGAGGAAAAACCTTCGGCTTGAGAAATGAGTGTATATAGAAAGTAAGGAAGAGGAAAAAGCTGAACCTGAGAGATTCCGGCTTCTGTAAGCATACAAAATAAAATTGAGAACTTTTTTTTGGTTTGCTATAAGCCTTTTCTTCAGTTTCAAAATCTGTTTTCTACACTATTTCAACCAAGGGATCAGGTTAATTTCTCAGGAATATTTCTTCATGGGAAAAAGCTCTGCAGTGCTATCTTCCTGGATCAAATGGAATCAGATACTCTTCCTTGGACCAGAGAAGCTGTAAAATTTGGATATGAGTTAGTTAACATTACAATGGCTAAACTGCCACTTAATTTATTCCTGATAAAGTAAAATAGAAGGAATTCATTGAACTTTTTCATTTTTGAGACTCAATATGTTATTGCCTATAAATTTTATAACATTTTCATGTGAAAAAAAATTAACATACCAAAAATAAAAATCAAAGAACTTTCTCTTCTACCCACCACCCCAAATCTTCTTTATTAAACACCACTTTGCCTAAGCACAGCCTGCCACTCTTTCCCAGACTCTGAGAATCCACTGTTGCGTTGCGAAGTAACCCAGATGCTGGGGGAGAAGGGATTGTTTGTTTTTTTCCAGGTAAATGACTGAGGAGTCAGCATCTTTATAGTTTATGACATAGGACACTATTTTAGAATATAAACTGATGTATATAAACTTATAGTCATCTCTTTTCTAGCAAGTAATAAGTACTTCCCACACATTTCTTTCCAACCCTTTGTTACCACAGAGCTCTTTTCTAGTAGAGAAAAGGGCTTGGTGAGTTATTACTAAAAGCATTTGCGATCACTGCTCAAGATTATTATTTCTAGCTTGTACACTATGTACCAAAGTTAACTTCACAGATTAAGACCTATTTATTTCATAAAATGTATAAAAGAGGATATTCAGAAAGAGTCCTATAGAAAAGCAAGTGATTAATTCAGCACATTATATGTTTGATAAAATCATTCAAAAATATCTTATATACAACCTAAACCAAGAATACAAAAAAGCAGAGGCAGAGAACTGAAAACCTACCACAAGTGTCATGCTAAATTATGGGCAAAAATTTAGTCACAAGTAATTCACCAAGAAGTCTAGCAAACTCCTTTTCTTCTGTTATATTTCTCACTCTTAGGGCCTCTCTGAGTTTTAACAACAGTCCCTGGTTCACTATGCTTATTAGAGGGAGGAGAATTGAGAAGCAAAACAGATATGGAATGAAGACAAATTAAAAAGCAAAAACAAACCAACAGAAATCACTACCATGTGAAAAAGGACAACAATTTAAGGGTAGAAACAAGATTAGAGTTACTCAAAAAGCAGATGAAATCAGGAATTGTAAATAAAATGAATAAAAATGACTAAAAAAGAATAAACTAAAACTATTAAGGAAGTTTAAGATTCACTTGTTTCTTATAGTTTATGAAAATGCTAGTACTAGAACCCTGAGGAATTCTAATCTAATTGTGAACAATTTCACATACAGTCCAATTATATCCTTTGAGGACAAAGCATGAATTTTCACTTGAAAACATCCAGCCAACTATCAATTTACAAGAAATTTGAAGACAAAAGGGCATGTTAAATGACACCATAGGGATACAATCAACAAAATCCAGACTGTGGGAAATCTTTCAATAAATAAATTCAAGGGGAAAAAAGAGACACTGAGGTAAATCTATATTTTAACAGAAATTTAAAAGATATAGTAATGAATTACAGTGTATAAACTTTACTTGGATCCTGATTACATCAACAAATATAAAAACAAGTATGAGTTATTGAGAATTAGAAAGCTGAACACTAATGAGATATTTAATAATATTAAAGAATTACTGTTAAATTTTTAGATGTAATCATGACATAGTGGTTATTTTTTTTGAAAGAGTCCTTGTTTTTTAGAGACACATTATTAAAATATTTATGGATAAAATACTGTCTAAAAATTGGCTTAGAAACGATCAGAAGGGAATAGCGCAGGGGAGCCAGGGTTGGCTGTGAGTGACAGCTTCGGACACCCAGCGATGGAAGCATGAGGGTTTGTTATATCAGTCTCTATACTTGTGTTCTTGTTTAAACGTTTTCAGAAACACACACACAGAGATGTTAGTGTACGCTCTTGACTTCGAATTCATATGTAGCCAATCACAATAGTCAGAAAGCACCTGTAGCCCTAAGGACCATTCACAAGTATTTCTAATAGGGAAATAAAGGCAATGAATCAATATGAATGGAGGAAAAAAAACATTCTGACAGAGTCCTAAAGTTCAACTGAAAAATGCTGATTTCCCTACTTGGTGTGTACTGAAAGCTTTTCATTTCCATTTCTCAATCTGGATGAAAGTGAGCTGTAGTAAGTGTTGCCCGCAGAGCTCAGCTGTTTGCTGTGTGTGTGTACGAGAACTGTTCGCATTCCACTATCCAACTGCAATATGCTCGCAAAACTCAGTAAGATACGATCTTTTCCATAACAGGTACTCACCAGCACTGCACTCCTGGGCTACTAGGTTAAGAACTTCAACAGCTGCGGGGCACTGTTGTATGAATTCTTCACAAAATAAGCTGTCTTCTAAAAGCTGGGCCATGACCAGGCATGCTCTTAATGTTAAAAGATTTACAATATTTCAAAGTCATCAATGTTCATTCTCTAAAAAGTCAACTGTGAAAAACATTTCAATCAATTTTGTCCCCTAATTTACAACAAGGCTCAAACTCCCCCTTCCTCTTACTTTTTTCCGAGCTGGGATGGTTTGGAAATGCATAAATAACTTCTCTTTTCCCACACAGTAACTGCTGACACTGCACAGACCGTCAGAAAAGGGAAAAGTGGTTGTCACCTCCACTAAATGGAGACACACAGTGCCGGGTGGGAAGTCAGCACTGTCTCTTAAAAGCTTTTCCTCCAGTGTATTCCATGGGCAAGATCAGTGTTCTGGGACTAAGAGGAATCCAAGTGCTTGGAATACCTGTATTTTTCTGATTCTCACCCAATTCAAAGTGCATGTGAGAGCTTTCTGAGAAGTCTCATTATCAAAGGCGACACTAGTTTCTGTTGTTTAATGGTAAATAAATGTATTTGCAGGAAAAGACTGCTTCTCTTTCAAACACGACACTGGTGAGCATTCCCTGCTCTCTTGTTATCAATTTGGGCAGTGATGTACCAGATACATGGTACATAGGCAAAGAACAAAATTCTTTTACCAAAGCAAATAAGTGAAGCCTTCTGTATGCATTCCATATGTCACATTTTGATTATTTATTTTCATAGGGGAACAGCTGAACTTTATTTCAAAGTGTAAAAATTAGGGGATTGTGACAAAAGTTGCAGAAATTGGGAAATGCAATAAAACTGTAGTAAACATGGCACAAGAAAATGGTTCCGGTTACTCAGGTAGCCATGAACTTCATGTTGTGGACCCACCAAGCCCGGAGGACAGGGCCCACCAGGACGCTGCCTGTGTGGCCTGCACCACCTCAGCACATTAGGGGATCTTTGGAGGGTGCTCACCTTGTTCTTATTTCAGCCAGGAGCCGAACGACTGCCATCACAGGAGCTGACCCATCTCCTGTTGCAGGAAGTGAGGTATGAATAGAGAGACTTCCCTCCTGAGGAAGCAACATGGACTGGACTGCCTGTACTACCTTCTCAGTAATGGACAGTTTATGAAGAGGCAATGCCTGATGGTGGGGGGAGGGGCATGGCAAAAAGTTAAATTCAAGTAGTTAGTTTATACAAAATGAGGGTGTTATTACCTGGAGTTAATTCTTACAATATCGTTAAAAAAAATCACCATACAGAAAATTACAAACTAGACCAAAATAATTACAAATTCCACAATGAAATATTTCTAACCAAAGACTTGAATTTTGTCATTGAGATAAGAATTATCACATAAATGTGACTATTAAATAATTATCACCAATATATAAATACACATCACAACTAAAATTTAAGATAACCAAGTATCTGTGCTTTTGCACTGTGCATATTAATCATTACAGTACAGTTACCATTTGCAGAGACATTTACAATGCATTTAAAAATCACCTTACCTCTGATCTCGGAACACAAAGTCTAGACAATGGAATAGTCAGTGTGTCTGATGCTTGCGAAGTCTTTCTACAGTCTATGGGTGGGAATCTGACTGTAGCTATACCTTCCTGTTCGTTGATAGAAGCCACTGCTCCGATGCTTCCTGATACTCCTCTACCTAAAACCTAGAGACACAGATGGATCAGCACCACCTACCAGCTTTAATAGTGGAAGCAACTCTGTGTGACAAGGGAGAACAGTAAATTCACAGCTGTCTTTATGGGCATCACACTAACAGTTTATTAAAACACAGATACTAATTCCTGAACATGAGCTAATAATAGGTCCTACAACCTTATGCCAAGGTGATTGCAGTATGATTTAATCTCAAAACTTTCAATTCTAAAATATTGCCAATATTAATGGTACCGCAAGACACAAGTATTACAGTTAACAATATATACTACTGTTCTAATATTTAAATAGTCTGTAACACAGTGTAGATTAGAATGCATGAGTTTCTCAGATTCCTGATTTAGCTTGAAGGACCAAGGATTTTTGTCCAACTGGGTGGACGATACTTATCTTACAGATGGTCAATTAATCCATTGGTTAATTAACACAATTAATTAATTGGTTTATTAATCGATTAACTGGTTAATTAATCCAATTAATCCATTGGTTAATTGACCATTTAATTGACCTTTCCCCATTTATATACGGGGAAAAGCAGTGTTTGGGGAAATGGGGGCTGGTTACCTGAACCTCGGACCCTATCTTGATCGTTTCTTTGAAGCCTCCAAGTGCACACAGGGCAGCAACAGCCTGGCGGGCAATTCTCTGAAGTTTGGCAAGTTTTCTGCCACTACTGCTTCCATTTTCCAGAATGCTTTCTGCATATTTCCCCAATTGTGGAATGTACATCAGCGCACGAGACAGAACCTAAATCAAAGAAGCAGCCCATGTAGGAGGAGTTAGAGTTTTGGCCATTTTGGTACTAAGGGTGGTGAGTGTCCACAACAGTGACTGGGTGCCAGGTGCTGAAGGAACAAACTGTGGACATGAAAGGGATGAAATAACTGTTAGGTACGACCACTGACATTCCCACTGTATTTGCCTTAGGAAATTGGACAGAACTGGAAACATACATCATCAAGATACATGAGAATCAAAACTGTGTTAATAAAACCCCTAAAATAAAAGAAGAATTGATCTGATGGGAAGCCATCCCAGCACACTGCCTACATCTCGACACCTAATTACCTTTAGGACACAAAATACAGAGTTCACTGGAAGAATGATATGGGAAAGGGGACTTGATTACAGATCTCTAGCTTTCAAGAAACTGGACTATCACATGTAATGATGAATTACTGACAAGTACTCAGGAAGTGTAAATCACACAGGGGCCTCCATAGCGCTTAGTAAGTATTTTTAATGAGTCCAGTAACCAAGGCTGCATGATTTCCTAACATCGGTGCCACTGGAACACAAGCAAGAAGGAGAAAGGAGGGGTGCCATTCTTTCCCTGAGGATTCTGTCTTGTCTTCTGCAAGATTAGAATTGTGACAGGAGATGTATGTGAACAGAGTTGAAACTAGTAAATCAAAGCAAATTTCAGGGGAGAAACAGGTAATAACTAGCCAATCTCGGAAATCTTACTTTACTAAAAATGCCCCTTGCTAGGCATGATTCAAATAGAACCCCAGCCCTGAACTGTGGATTGAGTGCTGGCCTGTGAACCGAAAGGTCATGGGTTCAATTCCCAGTCAGGGCACATGAATTACAGGCCAAGTCCCCAGTCGGGGGTGTGTGAGAGGCAACCAATTGCCGTTTCCTTCACTTGTTGATGTTTTTCTCCCTCCCTTCCCCTCTCTCTAAAAATAAATAAATAAAATCTTAAAAAAAAAAAAAAAGGAACTCTAATTTGGTCCTGGCCAGGTAGCTCAGCTGGTTAGAGCATCCACCTGATACATCAAAGTTGCAAGTTTGATACCCAGTCAGGCCACATACAAGAAGCATAAATGAGTGAAACAATAAACTGATGCTTCTCTTTCTCTCTCTTTCTAAAAAAAAATCAATTGGGGGAAAAAAAAAGTCTAACTTCCTTCTTCCTTCCTCAGTTAAGCAACAATACCATACTAACCTTTTCTGCTGTTGTGGTCCATATCTGAGCAGCATTTGATTCAGGTGCCATTAATAAGCTATGCAGCAAGGCAATCACTTCGGCGGCCATGCTGTTTGCCACGTGCCCGCTGATGAAAGGTCGAACGGGGTCGGTCCTGCATGTATCAACAGGGAAGACTGTCAGTGCCTGGTGCTATGGTTAAGAATGTATAGCAGCCCTGGCCAGGAAGCTCAGCTGGTGAGATGGTATTCCTGATACACCAGGATTGTGGGTTTGGTCCCCAGTTAGGGTACATATGAAAGGAGATCCCCCCAAAACCCTGGAATTTATTTATAAAAAAATTGTGTACTTATTCTTACATGTTTATACTTTAGTCACTTTCAAAGTACTCTCCATCTGATGCAATACACCTAACAAGATGTTTTTCCCACTGCTCAAAACAATTTTTGAACTCATCAATTTTGATGCCTTTTAGTGCTTCTGCCATTTTTTGTTTCACCTCTTCTACACTGACAAAATGTTTCCTTTCGAGGACTTTTTTCATCCAGGGAAACAAAAAAAAAGTCACTCAGGGTGAAATCTGGTGAACAGGGAAGGTGGGGCATGGGAGTCATACCATTTTGGTCAAAAACTGCTGAGCATTCAGCAAGGTATGGGCAGGTGCGCTTGCGAATCACCAATCACAAAATGGGCAGACGTGCTGAAAGATCTTCAAAAAAATTCACTGAAGCTGAACACAGCCTCTCACAACAATGCCAGCTGATACGCTGATACAGATGAGTTTCTAGAACACTTGCTTAGCAGGGGAAGCCTATACTACAAGGGGGCCACCCTCCAGAAGATAATTCCGGGTTTTGTTTGGTCACCCTTCACAGAAGAATGAGTCAATGAATGCATAAATAAGTGGAACACAAATCCATATTTTTTCCCTCTCTCCCCCTTTCTCTCTCTAAAATCAACAAATAAAATTTTTTAAAAAAGAATGTAAAGAAGTAGCTTTTAGTGTTGGACCCAGACGAAAACATTTTCTATTCATATCAGAAAAAGCAGATTTCATTGACTGAGAGAAGGAGAAGCTAAGTTGTCATTAGGAAGAAACCTCTTCTCCCCTAGTCTGGTAACTAAAGAACCCTCCCAAACAATGGACCTCAAACTCTGGATTTAGTAAGCCATCAGTGTTGGGGGAAGGCACGATGCTGTGTCTGCCCCTGACTCGCAAGCACAGAACACCTGGCAAAAACTTTCCAGAGGCAACACTCATGCAGCCTTTCCTCTCCTAGAAAGAAGTTCATGTGTACAGTTGGAATGATGGGAAGCGTCATATGGAAGAAGTCAAGGAAGCAGGACCAGAGTTCACTAATACCCCCTCATAATAAATAAGCCCCCCCAAAATAAATAAACTGTAGCTGGTGATTCTGGTAGTGGCCTTTCTCAGAAAAACAACCCTTTGTCTATAGGTTGTCTTCTCAGCCAGGTGTGCCTCCCTATTCATCCATTACAATCTCAGATGGGCATTTTAAGTCCTCAGTCCCCATTTCTAGCAGGTCAAGTAGGTGATATGAAATTAAAATCCTCCCAAAATCCATCAAAAGTAAATCTGAGGGGAGTATGGACAGGTTCTACCCCGTGGAAGGTTTTACCTGGCAAGTTCAGAGTTCCTCTCTCGGCAAATAGAAGTTTGGGCAGTTTTCTTCTTGTCACCTGTGGACAATCCACTCACAGTCTCTGGGTTGACCGATTCTACGGGTGGCCCGACACTGACGATGAGGCCTGACTGTGCCCACTTGGTTGCTTTCCGCAGAGCAGCTGCAGCCTCTTCTGTGATCACTTCACAACAGCCACCCTGGGGGTCAGGGTGAAGACATTCTCAATATTCATGTCACTCTTCTCATCTCTATTTTTTGTAAAACCTGTTTACCCAACTACCAAAGCAACCCAAGCTCATTTTAAAAAATTCAGATATTCAAATGTTGTATGTGGGAGGTGAAGTTCCCAAAAACATCCTGCATCCTCACCTAGACACAGATAATTGTTCATCTTCTAGATTTTTCCCATGCAAATTCTGAGTTACATAATCACGGGTCACTCTACACAGAGAATTTTTCCATTTATTTCTACCAGTTATCAAAATATCATGAATGTATTCCTCTGTTGGCATATAAAGTTATATGACTTTAATTTCTTATAGCTGTGCAGTATGTCATTATATAAACATTTAACTTTTTTTAAAGATTTTATTTATTTATCTTTAGAGGGGAGGGGAAGGAGAGAGGGAGAGAAATATCAATGTGTGGTTGTCTCTCATGCGTCCCCTGCCAGGAACTGGCCTGCAACCCAGGCATGTGCCCTGACTGGGAATCGAACCACAATCCTTTGGTTTGCAGGCCCTTCTGTGCTCAATCCACTGAGCTATACCAGCCAGGGCACACTTAACTTTTTTTTATAATTAAAAAACTGATTTTTATGATTTATAAAAATCATTATAATTCACATATAATGATTTCTGTAAGCAATCACCTGGTTATATGTGCATAGATTCTATGGTTTTTTTACAAAGAGAACAGTGCAGAGCATGGTTGTCTCGGGATGTGTGAGTATGCCTTGTTACCCTCACCTGGAGGAGAATGGGCATTATCAATCATTCTTAATCTGTCTGCCAGGTAAAAAATGACATATTAGTGTTATTTTTATTTCCTTCATTTTTTAAAAAGATCTTATTTATTTTTAGACAGAGGGGAAGAGAGGGAGAAAGAGAGGAAAAGAAATATCAATGTGTAGTTGCCTGTAATGCACCCCCTACAGGGAACATGGCCTGCAACCCAGGCATGTGCCCTGACTGGGAATCAAACCAGTGACGTTTTGGTTTACAGGCCCATGCTCAATCCACTGAGCCACACCAGCCAGGGCCTTCCTTCATTTATATATTGTATAATTTGTGAGCCTGGGCATATTTTTGTATTTTGATAGGCTATTTGTCTTTATTTCTTTTATCTATTATTATTCTTTTAACCACCTTTTATCTATTATCAATTTTAAAGTATTTTAGGCTGTAAAACTTTTAGCAGAGCGAATAAAAACTTTCTAGGCCAAAACCAAGAGTTCTCTTCTACTTGTTAACATTAATGAAAATTGACTTTGACTACTTCTCTTGAAAATGACCTCAGTTAAGCTACTGACTTCAATTTGTCACCCTGTCTCTTTGTGGGAACTTGAATCAGTTTTAAAAAGTCTTGTGAAACCTGAAGCATGGCAAGTGTTCTGTAATCGTGAGGCTTGTCAGAGCAGGGTTCTCCATTTGAGGGTTACCTTGGTCATATCTCGATCCATTTTCACAACTTTCTCCATGTTGGCACCGGTACCAAGTCGGAATGGCCGTCCTTCAGAGCTACTAAAAAGAGAAGACAGAGGGAGGCAACGCTCAGGCATGGCCACAGTTGGGGGTGGTGGCCAGGAAGCAGCCATCAAAGGTCAGGCTACCATTATGGGTTTTTAAAATTCAAAGAAAGACTCAATTTTTCCAAAAAGAAAATGATCTATTATTGCTTAATTATAGCACTTTAAGGAATCAAAACAGCTGATTTTAGAGTAGAAAGACAATTAAAAGCCTATGTGAAAATGATGTACAAACTAAAGAGCTGAACAAAGTCGAGAGTCTGAACCTATAATCAAGGGAAGGCAGGGCACATATGAGGCACTGAGGAAGTGATCTAAATCCCAAAGTGAGGGGACTTCAACGACAGCATGGAGTTGATGCCTTGGTGTAAATGATTAGATCTTCCTTTCTAATAATTCAGCTTCCTCTGCCACCAAAATTATACTGTAACATTTTGCAATGCCCAAGAATGTCTCTTGGAGATTTCTTCTTTTAAGCACTGACCTGCTCTAACCCTGCTTAGTTTATGCCAGCAGCCCATTAGTGCTTTCAGCTGCCATGATGACAGAAAAGGGACCCAATTATGAAGATGATGCCATCATCCAAGCATTCATTTGAAGAGAGGACTCTTCCATCTGAGGCATAAACACCTGCCCTACATTCCCTTGTGCTCCATGGCAGGCCTTCCTGTTGTCCTGGATCTCACTAATGGGCCCCCACAGGTTTGTGATCACTGGATAATAATGATACATTTCTACTTCCTTGTTAAGCGATCATATCATTCATACTTCAATGAATTAAGGCTTTAAAAAAGTTTCTCTTATTTCACCACCCCAGTCAATGGCATCCTTAAATTTACTGATGGTTAAAGGACGCCAATAACATTGCATTATTTCTTCTCAAAGCCCAAGCCACACTGCAAACTCTCCATTGGACACAAACAATACATTCTCAACAGCATTTTGCTCTCTGTTGAGTTTGGAGAGACAGTACTGAGCTGCGATTAAGTTGTGGGTAGAAGGGCCTGTGTCTGCATTTCAGCTCAGCCTGTTTCTCCATGGATAAGAACAGGGATGACAGTAATAGTGATTATGTCTCAGATTTGCTAAGAGGGCTGAGACAGCTGATGTATGTAAGGGGCTTAGCACAGGGCCTGTGACATGGTTGGTGCTTGATGACATAGCTATCACAATCATTGTCACCTTAGTAATGGCTGGAGAACTTCATGCGATGACTGGTCCTCCCGCTTGTGGATAAAGATGGAGAGCTTGCCATCCACTGCTTCACTCTCTTCTCCAGGATCTTTATCTCCTTTTAAGGAATTCTTGGGACTGGTTTTGGTCAATGTGGTATCCGGTTCAGAAGCGGTTGGAGAAAGAACTGTCTGACATCCTTTAAGCGAACAGAAAAATCATGATGCTGTTTGTGCAAAGAGAGCACTCGTTTGGAGTCTCTCTTCTGCCATCTCTCCCTCTCTGTCCCTTCTCTGTCTCTTTTATCACAGAAGCACACAGCTGCCATTATGGACAAGTGAAAGCTCAGCCTGACCATCCATAGAAGTGGGCACCTTAGCACCATTTTCCTGTCCAAAAGCTACTCACCTGGGACCACGTAATCTGCCAGCTTTGCTAAGAGTAATGAGGCGATCTTGGATGCTGGGTCACTGGGATCCTCCTGCTCACTGTTCAGGGAGGGAACAGAATAGCTCCAGGGTGGGAGCTCCACGTTCCCACAATCTTCTACACTCATTAGTGGGAGCGCCGCCCGGCACAGCTGAAGGATGATAAGGACCAGCTTTGGCGACGGGCGTTGGTCAAGCAGCAGAGACAGGAGTTTGGACACGCATGCTGGCTGGCTTAGGATGGCTTTACCGATGTGACTTCTGAGAAAGAAGGAAGAAAAGATACACGATGTTGGGAATGCTGGCCTACAGAAATTTAAAAGCAGGAGGTCCCTAAATGAGGTGAAACCAACAAATGACTTCAGATTTCATTAGGAAGACAAGGATTTGGCACTATGCTTTTATGAAGAAGAATTAGGGTTTGGGTGATTTTTTTTTTTTAATTATCTGATGAAAGCTGATAATTGACCAATAATACTTAAAAAAGAAAGATTTTTGAATATTTTTCTGACCCCTGATATTTACTTAAATGAGATCCTATAGTTCAGCATGATTCACAGAGCACCAAGACGTAGAAACCCACTCTAGAAGGCTCACGGTTTAGTCTTTCATTCCTTTTTAAGAAGTACTTTGAGACCAAAGGTCTCACCAGTCTGGGATTTGCCACACCTGAGCCTGTGACATTGCACTAAGGAGAAAGCAGAGTCCAGCAGAAGCCAAAGAACCAGCAGTCCCTGCGGACGAGCTTTCGTGGGCCTCGTGGCTCACACATGATGGTAGTAAACCTCCACAGAGGTCTTCTTCTAAAGACACTGCATGAGAAAGAGTTCATCGTACGTCCTGACTGATTATTCTTCAATCTTGCTAAATGAAGGTAATGGTTTTTGGTTATCAAATGCAAATGCATAAACTTGAAAGTCTAGCAGATGTTACTAGAAAGTATTAAAGCAAATGATAATATTTTATAATCATCTAAACAATCCTCACATTTTCAAACTACATACTATTTTTCAATGACTTTATTCTCTACTGTTTTTCTTGAGGCAGGAGCATGACAGAACAGCCTGGTAATTTAGATAGTTCTAAAGACAAGGACCACCCGAAGGAATCCCAATCACTCAAGACAAAAGCTAGCTGTTCCCAGGGCTCTGGCTGGGCCTGCTGTACCTTGAGAGATCATTGAGGAGGCTGAGCACGTCCTGCAGAGCATCGTTTCCAGCAGCCTGGTTCCCACAGCACTCAGTCGCTCGGGCAAGGTGGTTAGTGAGAAGGCTGGACACCTGACGGGCCAGACCTGAGTGCACCGCCTCTGTGGAGCCACCTGCAGAAGAAAAGACAGGAAAAGCCTGGTGAAACCCCAGGAAGCCATGGCGAGCCTGCAGCTGTGGCAAGTGCCCCCTCTTGGCCTCCCTGTGTTACAGCCCTCCATGCTGCCTGCTCCTGCCTGATCCCTAGCACAGCTGTCTGTAGAAACCTCCGTGGCCCCATAGCACTTTGTATTCACCTTGGTTATAACATTGATTACCCCATAATTATGTGTTCATTGGTCTACTTCCCACATTGGACCATATCCCTCAAGAGAAGGAACAGTTCATCTTATGCCTGGCTCTCAAGACAACAGAATGTATGATGAATGAACAAGCATAAATAAACAAGCTATATACATAGCCGGGGTATTATGAAGTAATTATCCTTCAAGTTTATTTTTTAAATCAGATCGGTAACTAAAAAATAATTCAAAAAAAGCACCTTGAAAGTGCAACTGGAAGATCATTTCATAAAATATTTGTTTGGAGACTATTAGCAGTGTTGACAAGAAAGAAACAAAATAATCTTCCTGATTTCCTGGGGTTACTGTACTTCATCAAGGTGGTTATCATCCCCCCCCACCAGAGCTTTACAGTGACATAATTAACAAGTAAAAATTGTGTATGTTTAGATTGTACAATGGAACTTTTTAAAAAGGTGTGCAACCTGATTTTTTAATATACATATATATTGTGAATGATTCCCACAATCGAGTTAACACATCTATCATTTCACAGTTATCTTTCTTGTGTGAGTGGTGCGAACACTTAAGATTTACTTTCTTAGCAATTCTCAAGTATACAATAAAGTATTAACTGTCATGTGTTACATTAGATCGCCAGATCTTATAACTGCAAGTTTGTTCCTTTGGCCATTTCCCCATTTTCCGTTCTCCCAGCCCTTGGTAAACACCATTCTACTCTCTGTTTCTGAGAGTTTAGCTTTTTGTATTCCACATGTAAGTGAGGTTTCTTGGTATTTGTCTTTTCGTGTTTGGCTTATTTCACGTAGCATCATGCCCTCTAGGTTAGGCTATTGTTTAATGTCACAGTGTAGCTATGGATTTTCATAGAATAATGCTGATGAAGAGGCTCTCATGAAATCATTAACTGATTAAACCCAACTGATTATGTTGTTTAACACAGGCTCTCTTTTCCCCATCTAGCACAAATACTTAATAAACACATCAACAGAAGAAATCAATGCATTCTAGAAAGGAATCCTGCTTCTTACCTTCTTCTTTTTCCCACTCAACGCAGCGGTTGGCAAGCACCTGGAAGGCTGCCCAGGCCATGGTGGCCACCTTCTGCTTCTTGGTTTGTTTCTCACTGGAGCTGGACTCGGTCTGACTGCTCAAGCTACACAGTTGATCCATGAGCTGGACAAGGCCACTGCGCACCAGGCACTTCTCCTCGCTCCTGGGCAGGTGGGAAGGGTTGCACAGAACAAACATAACTGATCAGCCCCCAGGAACCTCTCAAGTTACCAAGTTATCAAAGAAACAGAAAACATGTCGATACAGTTTTTGCCTATGACTCACGACACTACCATGTATAAATGAACACAGAAATATTTTTGTAGAATCAGGTTTTCCTTCATAAATAAGGAACTTCAAGTTCTGGTTTATTTATACAGAACAGCAAAATAAAAATTGACGGCATCCACTCAAGGTTGCCATAATAGAAAAATTACATATTTTTTGCCCTGGCTGGTGTGGCTCAGTGGATTGAATGCCAACCTGTGAATCAAAGGGTTTGATTCCTGGTCGGGGCACATGCCTGGGTTGCAGGCCAGGTCCCAAGTAGGGGGCACACGAGAGGCAACCATACATTGGTGTTTCTCTCCCTCTCTTTCTCCCTTCCTTCCCCTCTCTCTAAAAGTAAAATAAAATTTTTTAAAAAATTACATATTTTATCACAAGGGGATTCAAAGAATGACTTCATGACTGCTTGATATCTTTAGACTATTAACCAAATGACTAAGAGGGGAAATAGATGTGCATACGTAAACAATTTTTGCCAAATATGCAAGTAATCTCCTAGGGGCCTTTTTCTTTTCTTCAAATCTCTCCATTCTGTCAATGTAACATAATCTCTAATGGCCACTTTTGATCATATAAGAACTCAACAATAAGGAACTTACATGGTAATTTTAAGTGTCAGGAGGCAAGCTCATTTTAATCAGGGTGATAATGTCACTGGATAATCAAAGCAAAACAATCCAATTTTTTAAATTAAAAATATTTTTACAATTAAAAATATTTTTACTTAACTCCATTGTGGTATAACTCACATACAATAAAAAAGCATTTCCTTGCTCACCTGGTGTATGGGATGGTGCACAAGAGCCCAATGCTATTTGCACATGCAATAGGGTAGCGAGCACACAAAGACACCACAGAGGTCATGGTCTCGCCAAAGGCCTCCTGGACCTGCTCAACCATCCCACCACAGGTTAGTTCTTCAATTCTGTGAAACAGAACCAAGAGTCAGCCTTCCTGAGCCACAGCAAGAACAGTGACAGTGAACATGAGAGTGGGAGAAGCACTCCTGAGAAGCCCAGGAGGGTCCACCTGAATCCAAAACTAAAGGGATCTTGGAGATCACCAGTGTTTCCCAAACTGCAGGACACAGACAACTGAGGGGAAGGATTTCTAAGTGAGACTCAAAGACAGTGCCTACACTCAACAGAGGCCTGGGGACTCCTAGGTTTAAATAAAGTTAAGCAAGGCTCTCTACTGCAGAACTTCTCAGAGCTCTGCAAGCCCATAGTACCTCTGAGAGCAAGAGACTAGGACCCAAGACTCCCTAAACTTATTTAATAATGAAACCATTTATTTGAGACACATCTACAGAATCCCATGTAACAATGAATACTGTAAATGTAATGGTACTAAAGAATGCCAAAACCCACATGGATGAGCTAAGTGTCTTTTTCAAGTTCAAACTCTATCAGCAGAACATGAGAATCTAGCTGATATAAGACTTTCCCAATGTAAAAACACAACTCAGGGTAGATTCTATAGTAATTGCTATTAGTTGAGAACTGGAACTATTTAGGATTATAAAGATACACAACATAATATCATTTATAATAGCAAATGTAAACAAAGCCTAAGGTTTAAAAATAGGGAATTGGTTTAATAAAGGTTCAGGAATATGATCCAGTCCTATAGAACCACTAAAAACATTATAGGAGATGAGATATCTATGGTTCAAATAAAGACAGAAAACACTAAAATATTAATAGATTTTATCTTAGGATACTGTATTAACATATGATTTATACTTCAGGATCTTCTGCATTTGTTCCAATGTCTGACATATGACATTAGTCACTGAGGGAAAAGGAGTAATGCTGCCAGCGTCACGGAGAAATTGTTCTGGAAGTAAGCTGTGGTGGTTGGTGTTACTCACTAAGCCTTCTGGGCACCCCTATGGTTGAGGGGCCAGAGTGACAGCTTTGAGATGGCGGTCTTCTCTCTCTCCTGGGCTCTTTGTGATTACCATGAGCCAAGGTGGGCCTTGGTGGACATGAGTAAGAACTAAAATTTTGTTTAAGCCACTGAAATTTTAGACTTGTTTGGACTTGTAACCTGGCCTCTCCTGACTGACAGAAATTTCTCAAGATATTCATGTCAGCTCTTGGTTAATACATTTCCTCCAGCCACTGCCCTCTGCTTGCTGGCCAGAATTCCTCAAGAGTTGCCAAGAGGTACAAGCAGCCTCCAGCAGTCCCAGTCCAGGACTTGGAGAAAAATGCCTTTTCTATGTCCATCTGAAGAGCTTGGAAGCTCAGTAGGAAACTAGTATAGAAAAATTCCTCATGAATAAGTTATAAAACCTCCTTCAAAGTTAGTATCTACAATTTTATTTTTAGAAGTCAATCCAGTAAATAAGTACAAAATTATACAAAAACATGGTATAAGGATGTTGACTAAAGCACTACTGTTAATGCAAAAACAAAACAGAAAAAAGGAAGAAGAAACAGAAGGGAAGGAATGGGGAGTGAGAGTGAAGAAGGAATGAACCAATGTGTCCCTCAGCAGGGGGTGAGTTTGATAAAACAAAATATAAGTGACTGTACAATGGAGGTCCATGAAGTTCTTCAAAATTCTAAAGCAGGACTATATGTAATAACATGAAAAGATAGAGACATCCAAGATATATGGTGCAAAACAGCTCAGACTGCAGTAAATCAAGTATAATATAACCTGAATTTAAGTAAAATAAAAATTACACACACACTTATGTATAGGAAAGAATTAAAGAGCTATTTATTTGTGTGTAGTTGATACAACAAGCTGTTAATGAGCAATAGAATTTAGGAGGAAAAGATGAATAGAGAGAATTACAGTTACATACGCTGAATGTTTTACAAAATCATGAACTACTTTGATAAAAATAAAAATATAATACTTTAGCGAACAACACAAGCAAATACCATCATCTTTGGTTTGGCCCCAAGGATAATCTTTGGAAGGGCTTTTGCCCATTCTGACAGGGCAGTGTGAACCAACAGAAACAACTGACCTGGGTCCTCCCTGAAGAACCATCGTCACTGGACCCACAAGATGCGTCACTCCCCCGACTCGCACAGCTGCGGTCAATAGTTCGCGCATGTGCACCAGGGCTTGCTTGCGAGTGTTTCCCCGCCGCCACCTCGTCTGTGCAGCCAGGAGGAAGCTGCTGCTGGACACCTGAAATGCATGAGAAGGAGGTACACCTGACTCCTGCTAACCGTCACAGGGCTCCCGTGCTTTTCAGTGCTATTCATCTGTAGTCGGCAAAATAGGACGTACAGCTTGGTCAGGGTTGGTGCCGATGAAAGCAAACAGCTGCCCCAGCAGGACGCTGTAGGTGGGCTTGTCCCTGCTGTCCTCGATGGCCAATGACTGCAGGAGTGTAAAGGAACTGCTTCGGTGGCTGGTCACATGGCGCCGCCTGCGTTGGACCCAAAAAACAAGAGACCCTCAGGGAGTATGTTTTGATGAAGAGTATTCAGCTGCATGTTGGAATCCAACCTTGGCCATGAGCCATGTACCTCTGATTTGCTCTAGTAAATTCCAAATCTTCATTACCGATCATTTCCAGGTCAGAAGGAGCGGACATGCTGCGAAGGAAAACAGGCTGCCGCACAGCGTGAGCTATCACCTTTGTTTCGGAGGCTGATTTACAGGCTGGAACAGAACAGCATAAAAGGGTTGACTGTCTGTCATCCCACGTGTCAGGAGAACAGCAACAGCTAAACCTGACATGGAACTACCAAACAGTACAAGACACCTTGGCTTTCTGTGAGAGTTCAGCCACCAAATCAGCCAGCAAAGCATAACTAATGTTTTTAGGCCAATTTTTAAAAATCTCAATATTAGGTTAAAAATGATCTTAGCTTGGAAAACTAAAATATTTTTATTAAATTGGGTTTCCAAAGAAAGGCTGAAAAATTCATTTGATTTCATAACTACCAATGTTCACTTTAATATAGGCATTTTAAAAAGCAAGAGAGGACAGAGAAAGTAATTTCTGGAAGCAAAAATTTCTTAATTCAAATAAAGCCAGATCCATTTTTTTTTCCAGAGATGCCCTTTGCTTCCCCTTTAATTCAAGATTTATTTAGCTGACTTATTACCATTTGGCAACATCTTTGCTTTGGTCATAGTTGGTATGAGTAAACATCACACTTGAGCTACAATTTGACCAGCCCCTTCCTATAAAATATACTCTTTAACCCTATCCAGGGAAATAGCTATTTTATTTTATTTTTTTAAATAAACACTTTAATGGAAGACAAAACCACATGTAATGAACTGCTAAGGAAAAAAGGTGTTAAGAAAGTGGAGAAGAGGTCATTTTGAATCTGTCTTAAGAATGGTTAGACAGCCAAGCTTAAAAAACATGATTGTGAAAGATGATATCTCAGGAAATGATTGGTCATCACCTCTGATATCAAGATCCCTTGAAAAGTATCACCAGCCTTAGTGAGGGGCTAAGTCTTTATAGTGGACACTTCATTAACCAAGGGCCAATGTGGCCAAACCATCCTGGCATGCATTCACGCAGCACACTTGGCACACTTCCCCTGATGTTCTCAGGGAGTAGTACCCTATCATTAGGGCCAGAAACCTGGGAGGCAGCCTAGATTTATCTCCTAAGAAAGAGAAGCCTTGGGTGATCAGCTAGGGGGCAAACAAGTCTGCTTGCTTGATAGTGTCCATAAAGCAATGGGCTGGATAACATGCAGTCTTTCATTTAAGAACATGTTTATTCAACTTGTTTTCTCGGGAGAAGAATTAACACTTGTTATTATGGGCTATGCCCAGTGTTGTGGATCTAGCTGAAGTAAGAAAGTTCACTGATTTCCCTGAGAAACATATTTCGGTTTAGGAATTAAAATGTGATCAGGAGAAAAATTAATAGTGGAAATTCATGCTAGAAGTTTCCACCTAATAATTAAAGATGAAATGCAAACTCAGCTTCAAGAGGAAAATATGAGGCATTACAAGATTCACAATGTTGACTATCTAGTTATATACACTACTATGATAATGACAAGCCATCAACTAAAAATAGGGGACATGGAATTATAAAAATACATGTCACTGGGCTCCTTAGATGCTCCCAAGAAAAACGGGATGAGGCAGGCAAGGAGGCACCCCTGGTGCCCAGCTGACCCACAGACCACCACATGAATTCAATGAAAAGCATTTCTTGGCTGGAAAAAGTAAAAGGCAAAATAAAAAAAATGTTGAATTTTTTTCTTCCTTTCTGGGAGTACACAAGAGTTGATTTTTTTAAAGTAGCTTATGTCCATTTTATGAACAGACTAGTGCAGGGAGCTGGTGCAGTGCTGGCTTTGAGCGGTACCCGGTGTTTCTGCAGGGGTCCCCGAGATGCTTCTGGTGAGGCCGGACTGGGCTGCGATGGTGACGTGCAGCAAGAGCTCGGCTCGGTTCATTAAACTCTTCACTAACGTCTTCGTTTTAGCCAGTGGGTGCGAGGGTTTCTGAATGACAGAATTCACCTCTTGTAGGAACTTCTCCCTATAAAGAAAGGCTCATGTGCATTTAGTCGTTCTCTAGTTTACCAAAACCAAAGTTTTTTAATTACAAAGGATAGGAGAAGACAGAGGGAAAACTAAGCAAAAACTAAATACTGCTCACTGCCCCCTTTCCTCATCTGAGGGGAGCAGTGTTATAAATTGTGGTCAGTTTTAGTTCTTTTTGCCCAGCTTCAAATACCATAGTGCTAACTTTAGAAGGTTAAAATAAAAATCTCCAAATTACCAAATGACTTCCAAGTCTAAAGTATTTAGTTAATGCACAATATTTTTAAAGTATCTGTGGAGACTAGATCTTTAGCACTAAGGGAATAATTTAGCTGTACATAGTTATTAACATCACTAACCTCAGAGATAGGACCATGTTTTCAAGATCATTTCCATCAAAGGAGACTTCCTTCATTGAACACAAAAGTTCTAGTTCTTTCATTTTGTTCTAAAGAAGGAAAAATCAAGAAAAGATGGTATGCAGGATCTGCAAAAACTGAGTTTTACTGTACATGTAAAGAATAATAGAAAATTTCAGGAGAAAAAAAACACCATCTTTGGTTCATCTTTCTATGCCACAAGCACATTTGTAAGTTATTATTTGATATTTTAATTATTAAAAATTGTGTACTGACCACTTTCTAGGGATTTCTTCAGTGCTTGTAACTCTGCCTTTGATTTACTTTTTAAGGCTTGAAAGCACAATTTGATAATAACTTCTTTATAACACTATTAATCAGTTAAAAACAACAAGCAATTTATTATTTGTATTATTAACATACTACTCTAATCTTATTTAACACATTTGGGGTGCGCAGCATTCTAAGAAGTGCCCTTACTCTCCCTCTGCACACATGGTGTGCACTTTCCACGGGACGCACCCACAGCTCGCTCACCTCGTTGAAGTGGTAGTCATAAAAGAAGGGCACGTTGTCCTCCAGCTTCCCCTGTATGGCATCATCCACCTCACTTTGCCATTTCTGTTCTAATTCTGCAACACTCTGATACAGTAAAACATAAAACAATGTGAAAATTGATAGAAAATAAAAACAAGTGCTATCTGCAAATTTGGAAGTTTTAGTCATAAAAATTTTTAAGAATTCAGATCACTTTGTAAACATCATTAAATTTCTAGGAAAGAAATTATTTCTAACAGTTATAAGAGAAATGCTGGTGTTTTAGCTTTCATTTACCTGCAGCTGTCTCTCCATGGCACTCAGTTTCTTAAAGGTCTCGCCCATAATTTTACATAATAAATCATATTCCTCAGCATGTTCTTCTTGGTACTGGAAATTTATTAGAGACTGCAGTGCATCAACCAAGTTCAAGTGCTTAATAACACATGATACCACCATTTCCTCCATCACATCTGGCTGAATTACTTCTCTGTGGTTACAATGGAAAGTAGTCAGGTATATGCCATGTGCTCAACTTGCCAATACTTTTTATAGATTAAAGGACATAGGCTTTGATTTAAATATATTAAATATTCACCACACCTCCTTTATTCCAATAAAGAGGCATGAACATTATATGATAATTTTCCTACCAAGTTGGCAATAATTAAATATTTTTAATGATAAAACTAATACTGGCTGATAAAACTGAAAATCAAAATGAAAGACACTACAATTCATACATTTTGAGCTACAGTCCCATTAGAGCTCGAAGAGGTCTCAGGCCAAAAGAAGATCTTTGGCACCATTTACCTACCAATGAGTTTTATGCAGCTTATGGCTTGTGGTATTTCGTATGTATGGATGTTGGACTGAAAACAATGGTGCTTCTGTACTTTCTCATTTTAAATTTCATCTATACTGTAAATTTTTCTCTGAAATGGCTTATCTTGCCTCAGAAGGCAGAGCAGAGCCTGCAAAACAGACTTCACTTTAAGCAAGAACACCTCAAAGGCATCTGTAAGGCTTCATGTTCTAGACACTCCCCAGGGTGCTTGGTTAGCAGTCATTAAGTAAACACAAAATTAAAGTTCAGTTGCTAGACTATAAGACAGATACCACCTTCAACTGTTTAAACATTTTTTTTCCATTGGGGAAAAAGGAAATGCTATATAGCAACATACTTTATACTTGGTCTAAATTGAGGTCTAGCACGCCCAGAAATTTCCCTGAGCTTTATCATGATTCCTGGAGGCAGCCTGATCCGGGGCAGGTCAAAGTAGTTTCCCACTGGAGGCACGAGGATGTCAGAGGGGTAGGTGAATTCTCTGTCTTCCTCAATGGTCAGAGGCAGCGGAGATGGGCTGGGAGTCAGGGCAGGGGAGATCACGCCATTGGCCTCCACCTGCCATTGGCACCTGAACAGAAAGAAAAGAGTTTCTTCTCTTCCTCTCCCATCTGGTAAGCTACTTAAAGTTTGCAGATAAATCAAACATATGAAGGATCACATTATACATTAAGTATTTATCAAACCTTCTCTAAAGAGAAATTAGCATATTATGTGAAACCATATCTTTGGGAATCTACCGCCTTCCCAACATTTTGACCCAGAGATCCCACTTCTGGGAATATATCCGAAGAAACCAAAAACACTAATTCAAAAGAACATAAGCACCCTTATGTTCATTGCAGCATTATTTTCAATCACCAAGATCTGGAAGCATCCCAAGTGTCCATTGGTTGATGAGTGGATAAAACAACTATGTGGCATTTACACAATGGAATACTACACAGCTGTAAAAAAAAGAAGAAGAAGAAGAAGAAGAAGAAAACTACCCTTTGCAACAGCATGGATGGATCTGGAGAACATTACGCTAAGTGAAATAAGCCAGTCTAAGAAAGACAAATACTATATGATTTTACTTATATGTGGAATCTAATGAACAAACTGAACTAACAAGCAAAATACAGACAGACTCAGAGAGAGAGAGAGAGAGAGAGAGAGAGAGAGAGAGAGAGAGATAGCAGGATGACAGCTATCGGTAGTGGGGGGTGGGTTTGGGGGGAGGTTAGGGGGTGGAGGGAATCAAGTAGAAAGGAAAAAGGACTCATGGACATGGACAACAGTGCAGTTGATTACAGTGGGGAGGGAGATATAAAGGGGTTAAGTGCTAATGGAAAAATACAACAAAAATTTTAAGGAAAATAAACTTTTAAATATATAAGTGTTGAAAGAATTACATGTTAACACCCATATACCCACTGCCTAGCTTCTTGAATAAACATTTTGCCCTGTTTGCTTTATCTCCCATCTACTCATTCCTTGGGGATCCTTTAATTTAATTATACAGTATTTGTTGGAGAAAAGCTTATGTAGTTCAAGTCTGTAATTTCAAATTAGTAAGTAAGGGCCAGAAGACACTCTGCTGTGATTTCCACCTTACTTCTTAGACACAATGGCACCTATGGGATTCTCCGGCAGTAGGCACGATCAGCTGGGAAACACACTAAAAGTAGTTTTCCACATCAGGTCTTTTTTCCTTTCTTTTTTCAAGCCCTTTTTTCCTCGTGGACAAATCTAGCTCCATCTGAGCCTTTTGTTACCTTTGCAAAAGTTTGGACCGCAACAGCTCCTGACAGGCTTCTTCTTCTTTGGTAATTTCTGGTCCATTGTACAGGATTCTTAACATGGAACAAGCTAACACAGAGAGACCCAAAGCCAGGTCTACCAGAAAGGGCAAGCCTCCTGACACGTCCTCGGAAGACTCCTACAATGCAGATGGGGCAAATCACACTGGTCAGCGGATGCTGTGGAGTCCCTGCACCTGTGTCTGCACACTGCCCTGCCCCCACCACAGGGCTCACAGGGCAGCACGGAGCATTGTTGCTATGGCACACAGGGACAGCGCCTAACAGCATGAGCAGATAGTGGTGGCACCGAATGACCACAGAGTGAAGTCTCAACACAATTCAGGAGAGAGAAGAGCTGATAAGACTCCATATTAGAAATACCACAAAACTCATGCATGATTTTTTGGGTAGCTCCCTCTCTGCTTTGCCTACTAGGGTATAAGTCACTATTTTGTTTTGTTACCTCCATCCTATGCTTGAACAAAGATATTGTCAATGATGACACTGAATTCACTCAATAAATATTTATTTATTGCCTACTGTGAGTGCCTACTGTGTACCAGTCATTGTTCTAGGTGCCTGAGATAACAGCACAGAACAAAACAAAGATGCCTACTCTCCTGGAGCTTACATTCTAGCAAAGGGCTCCACTCCAGAGAGCCTTAGCTTGGTTAAATTTAAGCAGTCTCTCAATCTGAACTACACTTTACAACCCAGGCTAGTAAGCTCCTACTACTCCTTCTCTCTTTTTTTTCCCCCTGGAAAGGAAAAGAATTTATTTACACAGATTCTGGGGGCTGGGCAGAGGCAGGGGAATAACTTTGGGGCACTGCTATTTAAAAAAGATGAGGTTAAATCTACTTACAGAGTATAGCACAAATAATTAACCAGAGAAAGACCCAGTCTAGCAAAAAGAGCCTTTGAGAATAGAATTAAAAGGTCAGACCGTACTACTGTTAAAACCAAGGTCCAAGTGCTTTGCCTTATGGAAAGACATGGGAGGCAGATCACCCCTCTAGGCTTTGAAGACAGAGCCCCGAGCAATGGATTCTCTGTGCTACTGGACTGATTTGAGGTCGCAGCTCATTTCACTCCATAAAACTACCACTTACTATTGGTAGTCTACTTCCTGTCAAATGGGAGAGATGGATGAAACAGTAGCTCACATTTTGCCGCATTTCCAAGGCAAATATGATGTGTGTAACCAAGGCACAAAGGAGAGTACATTATGCCCACAGCAGTGGTCAGAGTCAAGTACCTGAGCGCGAACTGTGCAAGCAAAGCCCCACATGGCTTTGTCAGGAGTGTTGTGCTCACGGCCACTTCTCATTTCAAAGGAGAAGGTGACTGTATCTCCTTCCACCTTAAAATTTAAGGGGGGGAAAATGCACTTTAAAAACAAGACACACGGTTTTCAAGAGAGCAATGAATTTCAGAGATTTACTTTGAAAAGAACCACAGCGATATTTTACTCCTTTTCTCACTGGCTTTTTAAATTCAAAATCTATCCCCTCTCATTCGGACACCAACTTTTCAGGTATCTCTCCTGACCAGGTAGCTTTTGGGATGAGGCATCTGTGAAATGGATCACAACTGCCTGACAGCAGAATCAGAGTAAAGATGAACCAAATCTTAAGCATAATTTCAAGAAATTCCTCAAATTTCTATTCTTTCTGCCCTCCTCCCCCTCTCTCCATGTCACCACCTACTGTACCAACAGTAGGCATATGGCCAGTATCTGGAAGAACACAGAGCCAGTGCTGGGAAAGTTTGCTCTGTAGTGTGGAACCAACACCATGAATGAGAAACAAAAGGCAGAAAAACAGAACAGTTGAAAGAGCTGGGCTGGTCCAGCTTTGGATGCATCTGGACTAGCCCACTGGAGGAAACTTGCTGTCTGTTGCTGAATTAGAGGATACATAATATATGTGAGATAAGGTTTTCAGAATGGGCATTTCAGTTCATATTCATAGTCTGGGTAGATACGTCGTACAAGGGGCCAGATTACAAAGCATGGCTCAAGTCTTATCGGTTTGAGAATGGATCATTATTTTTACTCCAAAGGCCCTAATTGATCTGAAAACATTGATTCCACAACTTTTCACTTCAATGGCTCTGTGGGTCTAGGCCACTCATCATAAGGGAGTCTAGAGAAGAAGTAATCCGGAAGAATGAGCAGTCCTTTTAATGGACAGGGAAAGAAATGCTGTGACAACCTCAGCCCATGGAGCAACCTGTGGAACGGGTTCTGGAGTGGGCAGGGGTCTGATGCCCTGGAAGGGAAAGGAGGGTCATTCTGCAGGAAGTAGTGACTTCACAGGCCTGGCAATGTAGCCCCACCTCCACAAAATCCCCCATGGAAAGCTTTGTTTTGAACTCTCTTTGTTGATACACTTGGGCCCTTGAGGAATAAAGTCCATATTTCTTTCCTAGGAAGCGAATGGGACTGGACACCATACCTTCACCAGGTCTTTCGGCCAGCCAGTTCCTAAGACGCTACGGCTGCCGTACCCCAGGGTATTGCCTCCGTACTCAGCAACCTTCCTACTGTTTGTGTTGGGCCCCGCGTAGATCACCAACTTCAAAACAGAAAATAGACTGTTAGACTGTAAAAGAAAAACAAAAACAACATCTACAAATAAAAAGGCTGCAGAAAATGTTTGTTTAAAAATACATTAATAATAACCAGGCACTGGTGTCATAATATAACTAATGTTTTTTAAAAATACAACTGACACTAGGTTGAATGCAATTGGCCATTGGCATTTACAGGGCAGCCACAGAATGATAACAAATATTACCACAGTTTAACTGACTTGGGGACTTCACATTAAAATAGTTATACTCAGCTAATATATATACACAAATATATTTTTAAATAAATAACCACATGTAATTCATAACTAAAAGGTATAGTTTGCCCCTTAAATCTTTCCCGAAATTAAAAAAGTGAGGACATACAAGTGAAAAGATGGTAATATCTCAGACAACAACAAAATAAAAGCAAAAAACTCCAAAAACCTTAACGGATGAGGATGTTAAAAAATGCAACAAATTGAGAATAAGCCATACATTCCTAGAATACTGCTTCATGGTATATAAAAATAAAAATGACCCAAATTTGGGCCAGAAAGGGGACTGCTTCTTCTTGGGTCAGTTTTCATGTATCAACACTTTTCTTCCATAAAGGCTATTTATTTACGCCCACTTAACCAACTTTCTAATACTATGCAGGAGAACCATTTAGAGGCCCTTTGGCACTCAAATACTTTCACAGGAAGAGCACAGCCCTGGCTTCTTGCAGTGTGTGCTCCGACCGCCTCTGTCTGCATTAGGGAGGTCCGAGCAGATCTAGAAGCTGCGCTTTCAGCCCTGGACACTTATCTGTTTGTGACGTCTTACCCTTCTTGCACCACTGGGACCACTGGGAAAGTAAATGTTACTTTTGTCCCTGTAGTCAGTGGGCATCGTTGGCATCCACATTTAACACTGATGTGTACTGCAGGTGGAAACTGCATGCGCCAGAAGTTGCAAATTACTGGCTTTTAAAGGAGAAACAAAATGACACTAATTAAAATGGCAACCTCTTTCATTTCCATTTTAAACAGTCATATCACCTGAATCTAGGAAATGGGGTAGCTAATGCCAGGAACTAAGAAGTGGTGTAGACTAGTGCCAGGAGATAAAGTTTTTGAAAGGCCCACCAAAGACCATTTCTTGCTTACAGCGAAGGTAAGTTTTGACAGTAAGTATTAGCCCCTCCAGACATCTGGGATCTTCACTAGCCTAAGATGATGGGGATGAGGATTCTATAGTTTGCCCAGGAATGTGTTTTACAGTCCCATAGTACAGACAGTTAAGAATTCCTTTATTTTTTAACTTAAAAATCCCCCCTGGTGGGATTGAAGACCATTTGTCCTTACACAGTTCACAGAGGAGAGGTACAGCAGACAGCTGACAATTTACATGAAAATAGTCCTGTGTATGTACAAGGATATTAGCTAATCCTTCAGTTGTTCTTTTGTATGCTACATACCACAATTTCTTTAGCCTTTCCTCCTAAGTTCAACCTAATGATTTACAATGCGACAGTTATAAACAGAAGAAAATACTGTAAGCCCTAAAACACTTCCTTTTTCTTATAATTTGGTTCAGCCACCAGGTTGGAAACTACACTTCCTTGAAATCTATGTGGACCCTGAGGTCATGGCAAAGAATAACTTTAAACCCAAACAGACCCTAACACATCTGAAATCCTTCTAAAAAGCCACCTTCTCCCGAAAGATACATGAGAAGCCCCAAGAACTCGGCAGTAAGACCTTTCTAGATGAAAGGACACGCACATCTATAGGAATTGCGAACACAGAGGAAAGGGAGGAGGTAAGCAGAATGTAAAATTTCCTTTGATTCAGATCTAAACTCTGAAAGCTTACAAAAGTCCACTTTCAACATGTCATTAAAACACTGTTCTTAGACCGCAGAGGTGCTGGCTTTCTGACGCCCCAAACACTACCCTTCGAGGCATTATCTTAGGGAAGTTCTCCTAAGAGATATCTGCAGACAGAAATAGGTCAAGAATGGTGACCAGCAGCAAAGAAAAATAAGAAGCATCTAAGACATCGGCTTATCAGAGGTGGAAGCCATTCTAAAGCAATTCGTGCTTACTTTGTCATAGTCATATTGTGAAGAGCATCTGCTATCAAATCTAAGGTACAGGCAGCGAGCTCCTGGGATGTGGACAGTCTCCTTAAATTTATAGTTGTCTCTGACAGGGTGGACCGTCTCCACAGTCTTGCCAGCAGCCCATGGAGCAGGAATCTTTAAGCCAGTGAGGAAGCCTGGCTCTTCCTTCTCTTCCAGCATTCTAAAACCAGACAAAGAGAATGTGATTGAGTTTGGCAGCAAGGAGAGGAAAAAGAAAACGTACACACAGGAAAACACAAAAGATGAAGAAATTTCACTCTAATTTTCCACAGCACACAGTGTGACAATATTATGGCTTGACACAGTGGCGATCGGAAACATTAAAAAAATCCTATATATAAGGTTTTCTTTCTTGTTATACAATATATTTGCATTTCCCCCTCTTTTTTCAAGGTGGAAGCCCAACTCACATCCAAGAGAACCTCGCTAACTTTCATTTAAAGTTACTCAGAAAAAGAAAAGATACTGTAAAGGACTTTTAAATTGGCCACTTTGCAAATCCTACAGGATCAGTACCCTATAAAGGTTCCTTTTGTTGATATCTAAATGTCAATTGTTGAAAACTCCATGAGTTTACGTACAACCAATGTTTACTGGAGTTGTATGTAAAAGAAGTTTTTTTTTATTAAAGAAAGGTGCTTTTGAAGTCCCTCTCATCCACTGTAATTGAACTCTTCAGGACCTCACAACCCAAGGCTGTGGAATATGGACTCCTATAGCTGCCCTTGGCTGTTGTGGAATTCTCTTTCAACTCTGTGCTATCCAACAGGGGTGGTTACTTAGTAAAATGTGGCCATTTAAGTTGAATCTAAATACAATTTAAAATTCAATGTCTTGGTCATATTAGCTACATTGCAAATACTCAGTAACAGCATAAGGCTGTCATCAACAGCACTGGAAAACAAAGATACAAATTTTCATCACTGCACAAAGCTCAGCTGGATAGCATACTGTTTTAGAAAAACCCATATGTAAGCCCTTCCTTTCTGATCAATGTTTTTCAAGACAGCTTTAGTGAGCTGTAATTGACATGTAATAAATTGCATATATTTAAAGATTATAAATTGGTAAGTTTGGCCGTATGTATGTATATACCTGTGAAATTTCCTCCTTCTTCTTCTTAATCCAGGCAACCACTTCTTTGCTTTCCATCACTACAAACTAGCTTGCGTTTTCCAGAGTTTTATATAAACAGGATCATACAGTATGTCCTTTCTGGGGGGACCTGGCTTCTTTCACTCAGCATAAGTAGCTTAAGATTCATCCACATGTTCATTTGTTTTTATTGCTGAGTAGGACTTCACTGTACAATTGCAACACTGTGCTTATCCCTTCACCTGTTGATGGACATTTGGGTTGTTTCTTGTTTTGAGCTATTCTAACTAAAGCTGCTATGATCTTCATATACCAGTCTTTCTAAGAATCTAGGCTTTCTTTTCTCTTGTGGAAATACCTAGAAGTGAAATTGTTGGGTCATATGGTAGGTTTATGTTTAACTTTTTAAGACACTGTCAAACTGCTTGCCCAAGTCATGTTTTACATTCTGATCATTAGTATTTGACAATTTGTTGATTTTGAACTAATCTCTTGATCTGTGGGGAAATTTATTCTAACCCATTCCTAAGAGACTACAAAGCAAGTCTACCATTATCTGTAAAATTGTGTCCCTGATTCCCAGTTAGAGAACCCTTACTAAAAACCATTGTGGTAAAAGGAGCACTAGGCTTTCACCAGAAGAAAACAAGGCAGGGGTTCCTGCGAGGAAGCAGCATCGCTCACCTCTCACCAGGGAACAGCCTGCCCTTCTGGTCTGATGCACCACATGGGGAACAGCCCACCTCGGCAAAAACTGGACACTGGGTTTTAAGCAGCAAAGCCGTCTGAAACACAAAATCATCATCATGCCTTAAAGTGCTTACTGTCAGTTATCTGGAGGGTACCAGCACCAAACTTAGAACTCTCACTTAAACCGTCTTTCTGCAATCCTAGTCTACCCTCTTTCACTAAGAAGTGCTTTGCTACTTAGACCACTTAACATCAGTTTATTTAAGGCTGGATTGAAACATGCTGACATTGGGTACTAATAGCCAGCAAGGACTCAGACAAAATATCATGGTAGGATCTCAGTAGCCTTTAGGTTAGCATTTTTACAGCTGACCAGCAATGAGTACTTGCCAAAAGATTGCAGTAAGTAATTAGTCAAACAAGTAAAATGTTTTCCCTTAATGTTTCAGTTTACTTTTATGACACTGTTTCTTCATTCCACCATTATTTCCCATAGCTTCTGAGAGTCATGTGATTTCCCGTGGTTTCTTTCAATCAGCGTAAGTTATCACTAGAGTCAATCTAGTGATTCTGCCTTCAGGGAACGCATGCGGCCACAATGTGAAGTGGGCTGGCCGAAGAGCAGTTCACTCTGGCACACCAAGGATCATACCTGACTGGTATAGAGAACCAGCTGTACCAGCTGAGGCATCAGGGCATCGGCCATGGTCAGAGTCTGCAAATTTGGATGCATCAGGGAGGTCAATAGCACTGGAAGAAGGTGCCCAAGCATAGTAGCCTTAGTAACTTGTTCCAAGCCTTTTAACCTACCAAAAGTTTAAGAAAACACACAGGTTAAGCGATTCCCAATCATATGAAAAAGCAACTAACATCATCTTTATCTGACAAAATCTCTTAAACTGCATTTTCTTGAACCGTTGAAGCACTTAAAATTAAGAGCAATTCAATCCACAAATTTCCCATGTTCTCCCACTGAGGGAGGAAACAAAAATCTCAGATTTCATCTTTGACCTGATTTTGAAAACAACAACAACAACAACAAAAAAAAAAAACCGGAAGAAGAAGAAGAAGATTACATGGTGAATTTCATTGCACCTTTGAAGCCTTTATAAACAGGCCCTCTAGGTAGGTAAATGGCTACACTAGGTAGTCACCATCTGCAAAGCTCCCTTAGCTCTGGGGCTGCCCTGAGTCTCCAACAGTGAGACAATGAGCGGCTGCAGCACCAATCCGCCTGCCTACAGGAGTAATACCCACTTCTGGCCCAGAGAAACTGGCTCATGGGGGATACAGAGGTAGGCAGGTTTTCCATTTGTCCTTAAAATCACACACCCCCCTTCAGTTTTATTGAGATCTAACACTGTATAAATTTAAAGTGAACAATGTAATGACTTGACATATCCATACACAGTATCCGGCAGAACTAACACTGCTTGAGAGTGGTGGGTAGGGTGATACAGGTGTGGTATTTATAGTTTTAATTTCAACATTTCACCTAAAATGTCATATGGTGTGCTTGAGTGTGACATTGTTATGTTACAGAATTACATGCACATGATTTTATAATAAAAGATTTTGTAACAAAAAGGTGGTGTTATTTGTGCCAGACCCTATGTTGTGAAATGATTACCTACTCACATTCTTAATATCCTAACCTTCAGCAGGGAGAATTAACATATATGACTTGCCCAAAGAAAGATGTGGGTTAGGTCAGTTCTCTAAGACTACCCAGAATACTGGGATTGGAACCGGAAACAGAACTCAGGCCTCCCAGGCTCTCAGGCTGCACCTCCTCCAGCACAGATCTGCACCACAGGCCAGCTGTGGCCCCTACAAGCCTTAACAAGCCCAAGTGCAAGGCCTGCCTGGATGACATTGTTCTCAATTCCAGCCTGCCCACCTACTTTCACAGAGAGGCCAAGAAACGGGGACATGAGGACAGATAGGGTTACTGGAGAAAAAGTCACACTGTAGGACTGTTCTAGAACAACATCTTTAACATTAAAATCATCAACACACATGGCATGTTAAGTCACCTCTACCAGCAAACCACAGTAGAAATTTAATGGGGAAAACTAAGAAAGAGTTTTATTACTGGGAATGAGAAGTTTACCCTCTACATGGGTCACTCCTATGTCTGCAGAAGTAAAACAACAGTAAAATCTTGAGAAACCATGTTGATACCATCTTTTGCACAACAGATAACTGTCTCTTCAACTCACAGCGACCTCCCTAACAAACTTCCCAGGAGAAAGCTCAGTGCCCATGGTGCTGAGCAGGCTGACTGGAAGAAAGGCCCACTTGGGGCTAACAGTGGTGGAAGACCCAAAGGTCAGGGACGATGCTGTCCCCCTCAACCTTGCTACCCTGAATCCATGATTGTTAGCCCAGTTGTACCTAAAAGCCCCATTAGAGTTCAATTGCACTTGTACACTGCCATTTTAACCTATTCTCATAAAAATCCCTCCATAGTAACTGAACATCTGATGCACTGTTCTAAAAGACTTCGCTTTCATAAGCAAGTTCTTCCTGAAGGGCAGCAGGTCACACTTCCCAATCCATTTCCTCACCTCAGCTCACGGTCGGGTATGTCACTATTTATGAGGGCAGTCGTGACCTGTTGTAGCATTTCCAACACTTCATCACAACCAGTTAGGATCTGGGTGGCAAGAGCCAAAACACTGACCTTTAGCTCCTAGGTAGAAAATATCATAATGTTATTTTTAAGCTTTGTGATGAATATACACTCACAATGACAACATGAAATGACGTATTTTATGATGCATTTCCAAATTAAATAATGTGGTGGCCAGAATAAGCCCAAAGCATTAAGTTCCGCTAGGATGGCAAGTAGCAATTTGATTTGGGAGGCTAAGGTCGGGAGTGCTGACAGAAATACGCAGTATTTCCCGGGAGCACAGCAAGTCCCCAGGAGAAAAGGCATTTCTCCCATCCCCTCCAGCACCAGAATGCTCCCGGTGGCCAGCCCGGAAACTGTCCAGGTGGAAGATTGCCTTGGGTGGTATGAGGGTAGCTAAAGAGAAAAACAGAACAGTAAAAGGCGCATGTAGAGGCGGTGAATAAATGAGACAAAAACACAACATCTTGAAACAGTACAAGTGACCTTTTCACGTAGTGTTTTAAACCAGTGCACTTGAAAACAGGCAAGTTAAAAATTCAATTAAAGCGGCAGGCAGTTACAGGCTATTAAACATGGAAAGTAACTATTAGAGAGTTCATGGAGGCACAAATAGTAAACAATGTCAGAAACACTAGTTCAGATCATAGAAATGTTTAGTTTACAATTATTTTCTATTAAAAAATATAACCAAACTAACTCTTTCAGTGAAATCTGTGGTGGTTTTCCCCCCCAGAAATACTAGACAGCCCAGCTTACTCTACCTTTACCAAGAGTTATTTCTTTCCACAGGTTAATTAAGCATTTATAAACATTAGCCTTCCAAATAGAAAATATTGGTATTCATGGCTGGAATTTTCTGGGGTTTCTTCCCCCCCTTTTTTTGTGGTATTACTAAGAGAAAGAAAACCGTGAATTGCCCAGACAAGATAAATCACGGAGTAAGTGGTACTGATCATCTGAGCCATCACCTGCTGACTGCACACCTGGTAGGAGCACAGGGCCACGTACTTTAATTGCCTCGTCTCTAATGCTCACAGCAACTTTGCAACTGACATGTTATTGTCCCTTTTTACTGACTAGGAAACTAAGGCAAGAGAAGGTAATAAATAGTATCAGCAATTTAAATGATTAATTCATGCAGTTTTGCCTGTTTACAAACTGATTATGTAATGAAATAAACTCATCATTATGAACTAGCACATGTATGATTTACATAGTTTTATATTCATGCATCAAGGCATAAGAAAAGGGCAAACTGTAATAGATTTTATCTTTAACTATGGCTTTCTTGCTTAATTTTTCAGTGTGTTTTGCTCAATACTGTAGGGAAGAAACAAGTTTTATTGATTTCTCTAATTCTCCCAAAGATGAAATTCTGAAGAATATGTAAACAATAGCCTTAAGCATCTGTCAAAATTATAATAAATGATGCTATAAAAAATCTCTGTATTGCTATAAATTTCCATGTAAGAACAAATTATTGAGTTTACACAGACTCTAACTTAAAAATAATTACAGGAAATGAAATGAACTATAGGTTTAGAAATTATTCAACATAAAGATTGTGAGAAAATTAGCATCTTTTAAAGTTATTTGAATCAAGAGAACATAATAAATCAGCCAAAATGCCAAAGTTATTTAAATTGTTAGGCTCCTGAATTTATTTATATATTCCTATATAAATAAAATTTTCAGGTGCATATGAGATCACTTGTAAGTGCCATATTTTATAGTTCTTAAAAAAACATGAAAATAAACAAAGGCACGAAAAGGTTGACAGGAGCACATGGATGACACATTATGAGAGTGTCACAGATATGGTAACCACTGTGCAATGACATAAAAACCTATGAAATGAGTGGCCTAATATTACCTCTCACAAAAATATAAGCCACGTGGTGAAATCCGACATCATAATAGACAGAAATTTATCCAATTAAGCTGTGCTTTACACGCTGGGTAGAAAGCATCGTTAGAATAAAGCTTGGTGTTTACCTGTACCTTCAATGTCTCTCCCTGCAAGGAGTTGTCACTGTCATCATTCTCATCAGGTTTAATCAAAATAGTATTACTGAGAAGGTGGTTCTGAACTGCCATCAGATAGCGCAGGCAGGAGGATGCAGCCTTTAACACAAACAAGGGCATTTAAATGATCTGGGTCCTATTGCAACAAGGGATCATGTGATCCTCATGTTTTTAAAAGATTTTGACAAGGGAAGCAAAAGAGAAAGTATAGAAAACAGACCAAGTTAGTTTTTTAGGTGATTTATTTGCACTTGGTTTTTGATACAGAATTTGACAGTTACCATGACCTTCTGCCTTCTGCTACATAATCCTCACTGATCATTCAGATACTTATTTGAATTTTTGCCTCTTACTAATTTTCTTCCCCACCCTCCTTCCTATCACATGTATCTCCATTAGAGAAGACTCTACAAAAATTCTTAAAAGAATCTTTGGTTCTTATCAGTCTCTGTAAAACACTGATGGTTTAGAAAACAATGCTAAACTTCAAATTAACAAGGGAAGAAATATTCACTATTTTAAACAAAAAAAAATCCAAATTCAGACAAATAATTTATTGCAACAAGACACTTAAAGCAGCAGTCATCTTTGGAGCAAGTATTTCGAAGAGATTTGTCTAGTTCTATATTTCTAGGACAAGCACAGTCACCCACAGACCTTTCCCAGGTAAGTCTGTCCTTGTAAAGTGTGCATGTGTGCACACCTCGACACAGTAGAATGAAAACAGGAGCACTGGGTTCAATTTTACTTTCATTAAACACCATTTTTACTGAGATCTCGTCAAGATGACAGAGTAGATAGATGCTGCAGTTGCCTCCTCCCATACATTAAAAAATACAACTTAATTATAGAACAATTGACCTAGATAAATACATTTTTACTTACAGGCACAGTTGAAAGGAGTTTTTGAAAATCATCTTTAGAAACAGTTTGGCACTTGGTGATTAAGATACAGGATTCTCGTACAACAATCTTCAGAATGTAGTGTAAAAGTTCATCATTTAGTCTTTAAATGCAGGAAAAATGTAACAATAAGATATTGATGGTTTAATAATAAAGGATAAAATTTTATACAACTGGTATAAGATGATAAACAGAAGATATAAAGTTAATTGTTTCTGGAAGCAAATCATCTTAGTAATGATGCTAACAACTGGTTCTGTTATCTAAATCAAACTTAATGGAAACAAAATGGAACCCAAACATTTAGTCAAAATACTTTATAAACAGCAAAGAAAACCAATACCTTTTTCCCCTCACCAGCTCTAACCACACCCTTACCCTCTGCCGCAAACTATGTGGATGGCGCCTTCCATCGAGCTTTCTTAAATAAGCTCCATCTGTTATTTCTGCTATGTACCCCTCCCCCAGGCCTCAGTTTCTTTACTGATTAAACTGAAACGTGCAAAATGGCAACTGTCAGACTTATTATCTTTCAAGCGATCCACGGTTTAAACTTAATATGCTAACCATATTAGATATTACAGGAGACTAAAGTTGATCATACTTAAATGTGGACTAATTACTGAGGAAAACACGAAGAAAGAGTGACTAAGATAACTGGTGTCACCTGTAATGGTCATCATCCTCACTGCCAAATCGGTTGTTTTGAAGCTGTTCTGCTAAATTGGTTAGGATCACATCCCGCAGCTGGGAGAGGCCACTGTTTCTCTCTCCTATACAGAACAAAGCCCCATCAACAACCCTGGTAATTACACGTAGAAAAGAGAGGCTATTAAAGAAAGTTTTTAAACAAGCGGATTGTCAGCAATCCAGTGCCAGGCAGCTGCGGCTGCCTCACACAAGCAACAGTGAGAACTGCCATGCCACCGGTCCGACCTTTTTCACCTCGTGCGTCTTGACTGAAGTGTAGTTACCCCATACACGTCATAAAATGTGATTTCCAACTCTTTGACATGGCAAATTGTTACTGTTTTTCTTTAGTCTAACTGTAAAGCTGCATTTTAATGTGTGGAAAAAACTGGCTTAGAAACCCCCAAGAAGCCATCACCATTAATGTTCATGAAATAGCTACAACAAGGAACATAAGGCTGAGCAGTGGAGATAGAAAGCTTTATAAAGCTTGAAGATATATGTATATATAAAACATGGTTTCTGCTTTCATCTGGCTGAAACATTGGCATAATGTGCAGATACATTTTGAAAATTAATGCTAACAGAAATGAAGGAAAAAATCTATTATCCTAAATATCCAGTTGTTTCCTTAGGGGAAAAGAGGGAAGGCAGTTCAAGGACAATTAAAAGATAGTTCTTACCTTCTGTTAAGACCAGCTTAAGTAAGTTATTGATTTCAGTTTCACCTGGGTATAAGATATTCAAACCAGAGCTGAAACGACAGAAAAGTCAAAAAGCTTTTAGACAAATGTTCTAGAAAATCCAAATTCCATTTAAATATTTATTTTCATTAAAGATGCCAGTTTGGTTACACAAAACTCTGAGGTAAGTTTCACCACTAAAAAAGTGGTTGAACCTAAATCACTCTGTGACCCAGTCTGCTGACAGTTTGTTTCCCTACACAGCCCCACCTGTACGTTACCAGGATGACAACTTGCCTGAGGCCAGATGGAGAACCGGTCAAAGAGCACTGAGCTCTAAAGAATCAACAGCGTCAGGCCAGCTATACATGGAGTCTGTGCCAAAAAGTCATTTGAGAAGGGGATTTTCTGATTCTCAACTTTTCCAAAGGGGCAGAAAGAATAGTATTGCAAATAGCACCAGAATTTTTCTTCCTCTTTCTTTTTTTATGAGATCTAATGTACAATGAAGCACACATTTAATTTGGTAAGTTTTCACAGATGTACATACCTATGAAGAATCACCAACCAGAGAGTGAAGATACTCCTCAGCCCCAGAAGTTGCCTCGTAGCACTACATTACATTTTTGATTTAACGGTCTCAACAGAAAGAAACCCAAAGCATAATCTGCTGTGGAAGGAAAGAACTTGCCCTCCCTCTCTGCCCACCTGTCATCTGGTACTTCCAGACCAAGCACTCAGTTCTCTCTTGGTCACTACATTATACTTGTTCATGTTAAGGCTATATTCCTGGATGAAAGTTCATTGCACTCAAAGTGTGTGTGTGTGTGCATGTGTGTAGAGAGATGATAGATAAATAGAAAGAAAGACAATAGAAAATGGTCCATAAATTCTGCCCTCTTTCCTAACAAGGTATTAAGTAGATTTTAAAAGGTTAACATTGTCGAGCACTTACTTTGCATTGGGCCTTATCTTATTAAAATATCACAAGCCTGTAAAGTAGGTACTATTTTTATGCCCACTTTATAGCTGAGGAAATGGAAGACTCAAGGTCATAGCTAGTAAATGGCAGAGCAAAGACTAGAACCCAGGTCTGCCTGAGGCCAAAGCTGGCTTCTTAACCCTCTTGCCAGACTCTCCCAAATGAGATAAACACCTGCTTATATACCATCCAAATACATACTTCAAGGCTGTTTTGTCTTTTTTTTTTTTTAAAGGATCCAGTGAGGATCTTAGGTACATGGTGGGAAGAGGAACACAGGAACATGGATGGCTTCGGTCCCTGGGAGTGGGGCCACAAGCCTCTGTCCTGTGACAGGGTCCTCTGCGCACGAGGCCCTGGGTGGGTGGGGCTGGGGAAGAGGTACCTCGGCTCCTGCACAGGGAAGATCAGGAGGTGATGAGGGAGAAGCATCCAGATGAGGGCACTGTGACAATCATTTACTGATTACCTGATGGCAAGGCAGACTTCCTTCTGAATTTCAGGGCAAATTTGATCTTTTGGTGCCATCAGCAGCTGCCAAAGAAGCAATCCCGACCGTCGAATGATGTCTCGATTCCTTTCAGTTTGTGGGCTGAAGAAAAATTTAAATACCACCTACAGAAACATAAAGGGTGTATCTAAAAACGTGAATTTTACTGGGGATAACATTATCCCTCTGAAGAAAGTACAGGCAGATATTCTTATGAATAGATTTTAACCACAATCTCCTCTATTGTGTAATGGTGTAATTACAGTAAATACTTTACATATATTAATTACAATGAACTACACATAGCAACACTCCATTAACTGCTGTGCAATGAATATGATAATACTAATTATAGGACTAGAATGGGGTAAGATGCAACACAGGAATGTTATTTTCTTCTGGTAGAAATTAGCTGCTGAAGCCAAGCTTTGTGTTCCTTTTTCTGTATTATTTATCTCAAAACGGAGTTATTTACCTGAAAGACAACAAGAATGCAGCGTATAATACAGGTATCTCCATTAACCATGGCCTTCTCCATAATATCACAAATACTGCTAAGGTGGTGTGCTTCAATCGGATGCTGCTTGCCCAAGACACTTGTGATTGGAAGGTTTGGGTTGGTAGCAAGAAGATTGAGTTGGTGTATGCACATCGCGCCGACATGGTGCAATAATTGGTTTATAACCTCATTCGTGGTTATAGCTTCTTCTGGAAAATATGAAGGAAACTCAGTGAGGAAAGACACATCCATGGGCAGTCCCCAAAGAACAGCCTTTTGCCTTATGGAAGGTGCATACACACACTAGGAGAAAGCATCTTGGCTCCCAGCTCTTCTGCTGCTGCTAGAGAACCCTTCTCCCTGCCCCTGAGTGCTGAGCTGAAAACACCTGGGAATTTCCATTCTATTTTTAGATCATAAGTAGCTACCACCATGGAGCCCTTTCTGCATGTTTGACAATCGGCTAAATGCTACACAGGCTTTACCTTGAAACATCAGTATAAACTTAAACGATTTTAGCCCAGTTTTGTAGGGGAGTAAATAAAGACTCAGAGAGGTTAAGTAGCACAGCTACTGAGTGGTAAAGCTGGGACTTAAATTCAGGCCATCTTGGCTCAGAGCACATGCGAGTAATCATTCCAGTGCAATCTCTCCATCTTCTCTGGCTCTTCTATGGGAGAACCCACACCCCTCCCTGGTCCAGAAATATCTCCTCCCACAATACCTCCACATTTTTATCTCCTTTAGTCACCACGGCCTAAAAAGCCGTCAAGCCCAACCTCGTGAGGGTTGACAAGCATCCTCTTACGTAATAACAAATGCCTCATGGATGGTTACAGGAATTTAGGAATGGTGGTAAAAATCTAAATAGGCAGAGTGCGCGCACACACAAAGTTTGCTTTTTTCCCCTAAAACAGCTGAAATGAACTGCCTAAAAACAAAACAAAAATAGGAAAGCAGGTCATCTTGGAGAAGCAGGCCCAGATGGAGGAACCTTAGAGCCGCAAAAGGATTGTGGGCACTGGGAACTATGGGAAAAGGACTCAAGGGAACAGAAGAGAAGGCAAGCTTTGCTGAAACCAAACTTTTTGATCCTAGGGCCAGGCTGGGTCTCACTAATGCTGTGCCTTTTGAGTCCCTGATTTTACACCAGTAGAATTCAGGTTCATCTTATTCACCTTCACTAAAGACTTTTTTGAAAGTTAGCTTTGGGACCTCCCCAAATAAACGAGGTCTCTGATTTTTATTGAGTTAGGTGGGAAGCCAGTGGAGCTGTGTGAGAAGAGGAGTGCCAGATCTGACTACCTAAGGCTGTCAAAGACTCTGGCTGTCACATGGAGATGCAAGTGGAGGATGGCAACTGCAGAGGCAGTAGGAAGACCAGTGAAGAGGCTATTACGATAATTCGGGAGAAGACAACGATGGCCTAGACTAGAGTTGCAGCAGAATAGGAAGTGGGAAACAGCTAGACTCGGGACACATTTTGAAGGTCAGAGCCGAAAGGATTCACCGATTTCCATGTGGGTGTGAGCTGCAGGAGAGTGAGAGTCATAGGTAACGCCAACGTTTTTGGTGTGAGCAATGAAAGAACAGTGATCTTGTCCTGGGACGTGGGGGACTCACTAGGTATAGATTTGGACATGGGGAGAAATAGGGAGTTAGTTGTTGACATGTTAAGTTGAAGATGCCTATTAAATAAAAATAAATAAATAAAATATATAAGTGGAGGCGAATACATAGTCTGAAGTTCAGGCAAGAGGCTTGTAGATAATAATTAGGGAGTCACTAATATGTAGTTGACTTTTTCTTTTTGCCTTTTTTAAATAGCTTTATCAAGATATAATTTATATATCATAAAATCCACTCATTCTAAGTACACAATTCAATGACTTTTGGTAAATTTACACAAATTCCAAAATCAGGAACCAAAGCAGAGAAATGACTACTGACCCTATAAAAATTAAAAGGAGTACTATGAGCAACTTCATGCCAACAAATAGGAAAAGTTAGATGAAATGCACAAATCTCTAAAAAGATGCAAATTACCAAAACTAACTCGAGAAAAAAAAAAAAAACCCTGAATAGATAATTGCATAGCCCCAAAGTCTCACTTCCCCCCAGATATTTCTTAATTACAGTGATGATTCACACACATCCACAAATTCTCTGATGTTTTTCCTAGCAGGAGCTGGAGCCTAATTCTCTTTCCCATGAGGGGTCTTAATGACCTGCTTCTAACAGAGTATGGAAATGGAAAAGTGGTAACTGTGCAGTGAAGAAAGCTGGTGTTTAAACAGCTTGGTCAATTTTAACATCGCCAATAACAAGTCACAACAACATCATGTACCTGTGATATGTGATGCAATGAGACAAGCACTTCATCTCTGCAGTGGTCTTCCCCCAAATCTGTAACTTCAGTTTAAAGTGAGAAAACAACAGACAAGCCCAAAGTGAGGGACGTTCTACAAAATACCTCATCAGCACTCCTCAACAGTATCTTTTTCTCTTGTGCAGGCAGGATACCTCTATCCACTACATCCAACCATCTCAGATCTGCTGCTGGCCACTGTAATGATTCTTTCTTTTCAGTCACTGAATTTTCAAACCCAACATTTCCAATTGGTTCTTTTTAAAAAAAAAAATCAATGTATTTACTGAAATTCCCTATTTATTCAATCATAGTCATCATACTTTCCTTTAATCTTTTAATGTGGTATCCTTCATTCTCTGGAGGGATTTACAAAGGATGCTCTAAATTCTTCATCTACTAAGTGCTTCATCTACTAAGTGCAAAACCCAACATCTGAGTTTTGTCTGCAGTGTGTAGCTACTGATTTCTCTGCTCAGTTACTTTGTTTTCTTAAAATGTTGCTTCTGTTTTAACTTTTTGCTTTCTTTCATTTGTTTACTTTTATTATTCTTGTTTGTATTTTTAAGCCTGCCTTCCTTGGGGTTACCCCATGAGTCAGAGGTTGTGGTCACATGCCTTTAGCTAGTGAGACTTCCACCCTGGGAGGCTCTGCATGTTTTGGAGGGAGCACATCAAAGTTCTGGCAGTTTTATACTCTGCCCTGGTTTTCACTTTCTGCCAGCTCCTCTTCACATCTCCGCAGGCTCACGCTCAGCCAGGCCTGTGTGAACAGCGTGGGCCTCCTCAGGCTTCTGTGGGGAGCTTACCAAGGCCCTCTGCAGCTTTCTGACTGCCCAGATTTCCCTCCTAAATTTCTGGCTAGCCTGCTCATTCACTGCTTGCCCTGACCAGAATGATGGACCTCAGTCTAGCAAAGCCACTGGTATTCTCTGTTTGCCACCAAGACTACCACCGATACTGATGGTGATGCCAGGCATGAGTGTTTTCCATGCTCTACTCCAAATCAAGTCAGCCCTCTCTGGCAGCCAAGAGGCTGATTTACAGAATCTGCCCCAACTTGGTGGAATTATTACACTGACAGAGCTGGAGGTAGGAGAAAGGAGCATCCCTAGCTAAGAATACCACGATGTCCACTGTTCTAACCCGAAGTTCAGTGTTTTTTATAAATATCTGCTTCTCAATTTGGTATATGCCTTTTGTCAATTTTCAGAGCCCAAAAATAGTTATTTTTGAGATTTTGCCAGTTTTAGCATTGTTTCATGGGGATAGAATTTGCTGAGCTACTCACTCCTCCATACCACTATAGCTGACTTTGATGCCATGGGATTTTAAGTTAATATTAACTTAATATTGTTTTCTGGCAGTGACGACCACCCCATGACAACATGCCCTCGCTAAGGACCTCCTTCATCCGTCTCTGCAAGAGAAGAAGAAACACAAGAAGAGGACCCTGGTGCAGAGCCACAAGTCCTACCTCATGGATGGGAAATGCCCAGGATAGTAGAACATCACCATGGCCTCTAGCCCTGCACAGACGGCAGTTTTGTGCGCTGGCTACCCCGCCCTACCCTATCCCCTGTCAGCCTACGGGAGAAACAGCAAAGCTGACAGAGGCTGTTGCTTCAGAAGGAAGTAGCACTCAAAGCACCCAAATCAAGATGAGTGGGGAACCATCCCAATAAACACATTTTGAATACAAAAAATATTAATATTAAGAACCTTAGTATTTATACTGAGAAATATAAGTTCCTTTACTGGTAATTCTACCCAATTATAAGTTTGTGTGTAAATAAATGTCAATGGAAAACATTACAGCAGCATATAATCCCATGCCAAGTACAAGTAAAGAATCAATTTTTGTACCAAAGATCTGACTATTGCAAAAGAAACATGATTTTCCTGTTATAAAAAGAAAAGTCTCTGGACCACCACAAAAGCTCTACTTATTTATACACTATTTCCTTAGTCATAAACCAATCAGACAATAAGGATTTCAGGTTTCTAAGTTCAACAAAAAGGGAGGCTGCTGACCCACGTTGTTGCTTGGCCATGTCCCACTTCCTCATGCTGCAGTCCTCCCTGCTATGTCCCGGGGGAAAGCTTTTCCTGGAGGACTGAGCACACCTCACCTTTGGGCTCTGTGATAATGTGGCTGACTCCGAGCCTCTGGCAGACGTAATGGAAGGCCTGGTTCCCAGGATTGCACCATTGATCGATGTAGTCGTTCGAGCAGGTCCACAGCATGTTGTTCACTGTGTCATAACAGGCACCTGCAAAAAGAGCGTCTTTATTCAACTGCCATGTCATCACCCGCCATACACATGGTTCTCACCAGTACTGCTACAGAACGGAAAAGCAGGGATCCCCCTGGCCCCTGTGACAATCCACATCCTCCTCCCATACATTTCCTTGGCAAAGCATTAGGCTGAGGTTGAGCAAAAAGGCAGCACTCAATCTGTTTCACTTAACTCCTCTGTGAGAATGGGATAAGTCTCAAGGAAGAGATAGCTCTTAGTAACTGACTTCCACATGACCTTTTTAATTCCATAAAAGATTCAAGTGGCTTACATTAAAACGCAGGTGCAGTAGGACTAATTAACATAATACCCAAAAAAAGCCTTAGCAATGGAGCCAAAAAAGGTAAGATATGAGCTTCCTAGGAGACAAGGCAAAGAGAAAATAGTACATAATGCTCATTTTCTGACAATAAGAAGCTCACAGGAAAATAATTCCTCACAGGAATTAAATCTTTAAAGAATTTCAAATTCTGAACTTTGAAGGATTTGTTATAGGCATCATCAGACAACCTAATGAAAAGTATGCAGAGGAATTTATGCAGAGAAATTTCACATGGCAATTTCTTATATTAATCCTCAAAATTATACAGTAGTATAAAAAAATCTTTCTTTCAGGGAAACTAGAACACCACAAAGAATTGGCAAGATTTTTTTGAGAGAAACTGCTGAAACACTGACTTTTCCCAAGAAATGTGGGCATTTATTTCTTACCCAATCCTGGTACAAGTGCACCACGCCCCAGGGAGCTTCCAGCAGCATCTATGAGATCAGCACGGCTTGTGAACTGACCATCCGAAATGTTATACACCAAGCTGGAGGCTAGGACTTTGGGAACAAACATTAAGCTGTTTAATAAGCCTTAAAGTGATTGTCAGTCTACTTTTTAAAGTTTCACCTTCAGGCTCTTAACAAGACTTTCATAAAAAACACACATTTTTTTTGTTGTCTACTGATGGTAACAATGAGGAGACAGAACACACACATGACCACAAAAAGAAAACTCACAAATATCTTTCTAAATAGTGAACCATATTTTTCAAAGTGTTTTTTAAATGGAAACTTTTGCATAAAGGTTTTTTAATATGGATTATCAAAAGGGTAGTTGCAAAAGGAGTTATTATCATTAACAACACAAGGTAACATTTACAAGAAATATTTTACACATAGTTGGTACTCAGCAAAGGTTAGTAGATACACCGCTCAGTTCCAAGCAGTGGCTCTACAACTTGAAGATGCTTTGGCCTTTTTCCTTAACAGAAGATAGCACAATGATGACAAGCATGGGCCCTAGGTGCCTGGGTTTGAGTCCCAGCTCTACCACTTCTGTGTGACCCTGGGAAGTTTACTGAACCTCTCAGTTTCCTCGTGTAAACCAGAGATAATAAAAAAGTGCCAGCCTTACACAGTTCTTTCGAAGATTAAACAAGTTAAAATGTGTCCAGGATCCACACCAGTTCATATGTACTAGCTGCTATAATTGATACTCTTTTCTCCCCTACTTTCAAACATAAAATTTGAGCACTGCGTCACTCAAGCTTGTTTTTCTTATTCCTGTCAGCCTGGTGACCCAGAGCCTCCTCATGCCTGACGTGAGCTATAATCTGAACTGGACTCTTTGTTTCTGTTCTATTTTCTACTGTTCCATTCTGCACAGCAACAAAATGATCTTCCCCAAATCTCTTTTTTGTTGTGTTTACCATTCATGTGCCACGTATATGAATAATACCCATTTTTCATGATTTAAACTCAAGACCTCATTTAGTCTCTCCCTTCCACCCCTCACTCCACAATGACCCTGTCTTTCTGACTCTGCAGCTCGAACACCTGCTTCCCACGGTTCGGGCAGTGGTGCGGCACTGTGCATCGTTCTCCAGCTGTGTCTCACACCCACATCGTGTTTCCCAATCAGACCATGAGCAGGCACCACTGCTTCTATGTACTGAGTACCCCCCGCCCCCCGTGACCAATGCACAATGGGACACAGAAGGAATTTCAGCGTTTATTGATTTGTTGGTCTAAAATAGAATCATGGTGTAAGCTGTATTCTCATGAAGAAAACAGTACTGTAAAGGCCTGCTCCAGTCAAATGGGGTCACTTTCAATTGAGAAAAAAAGCCATGCCAAGGAGGCTAAAAAAGGGTTTAATAAGACAAGTGGTCAATAACCCAATTTAGACATTGCCAAAGACAAATAATCCAATTTAAAAATTGCCAAAGGACTTCAATAGGTATTTCTCAAAAGAAGATATACAAATGACCAATAAGCACAAGATGTTCAAAATCACTAGTCATCAGGGAAATACAAATCAAAACCACAATGAGATACTACTTCATATCCAGTAGGATGGCTATAATTGAAAAAATGGAAAATAACAAATGTTGGTAGGGATATAGAGAAATTGGAGCCATTTTACATTGCTGATGGGAACAGAAAATAGTGCAGCCCTCTTGGGAAACAGTTTGGCAGTCTCTCCAAAGAGAAGCCTTATAGTTACCGTATGACCCAGAATTCTCCAGTGTACATACCCAAGGGAAATGAAAATGTGTCCACACAGAAACCTGTACATGAGTTATCTGGGACAGCCAAGAAGTAGAAACACCCCCAGTGTCAACAAAATGAGAGTATATCCATACAGTGGAATATGACTCAGCCATAAAGAGGAATAGAGTAGTAATTCATGCCACAACACATCGTTTAAAAAAAAAAAAAAAAGTCACAAAAGCACACGTATTGTGTAATTCTATATATATGAAAAGTCCAGAGGAGTCAACCCACAGAGACAGACAGTGGGCTGGCGGCTGCCAGGGGACGAGGATGACGGAGGAGATGGGAAGCGACTGCTAGCGGGCGTAGGGTTTCTTCTCGGAGTGATGGAAATGTGCTAGGATTACACAGTGGTGCTATCGCCCAGCTCTGCGAATATGCTAAAACCATGAAACTATGCTTTAAAAGGATGAATTTTATGGTGGTAAGTTATATCTCAATAAAGGTTTTTTGTTGTTGTTTCTTTTTTAAAGAGACTCATAGTAAATTTACATCTTTCACCCAAGGGCTAAAGGGGACATTCTGGTCACATGAACTGTTAGAGAAAACAAGCTGTTCAAAAAAAAGTCAAACCTATTTGATTCAAAGCAAAAGAGTTTGAGTTATTATGCATATCTCAATTTCAAACATATGCAACTAGTGGAAATGGCCTAAAGTTCAAGTTGATCTTAGATAATTTTTTTAAACTTCTGAGGTCAAATTTATATCTGCAAGCTTAAGCTAGAGTATGACATGCTTTTTAAAAACCTAAATGTGAAATATAATGTTTTAATGAAATTACTATAAACAAATTATTTTAAGAGGACAGAATATAAAATACTGGGAAATGAAAACAAGTAAACTGATTTTAAAACATTTTAATTTTATGTGCCTAAACAAATTTTAAAGAAAAAAAGAACTCCCCCAAAAGTTACCATACATAAAAGGAATAATTTCCTTTGTTTTTTCCATTTGTTTGTTTTTCAAAATACTCTAACATACCTTATGGTATATGGTCATCAAAAAATTGTGTGAGATACTATTATCCTTTTATTTGTTTACAAGTGGGAAAACTGAGGCCCAGAGGAGTTAAATGATGAAGAAAGCTAGAAAATGGCAATGCGAAAGAAACATTTTTGATTCTATGTTTTCTCTCATTTAACTATTTGTCCACTCTGAAGCCAAAAATCACACTACTTTAATTATTCTAGTATGCCTTCCTCTTTTATAAAAATATATGTATTCATAATATTAATTTTTGTATACATTATTTTGTATTATATATTTTGGTTTAACATATATGTCCTAAAATGGAGGCATTTCACATACTATTTTAATACCTTTGGATTTCTATCACAATGAGTAGAGCTCTTGCTGTAAATAATGTAACAATACATTATTTCACTTCCTAAAATTTTCCTGAACTCATTATTATTTCTAGTAATTTTACAGGGCAATAGCTTTCAGAAGTATACTATCATACCATCTATAAATCTTACATTCTAAATTCCTCCTTGCCTGTGACTATATTGATAGGTTTTTCTGTTATCAAAAAGCTATTGCAAACAGCTATTTAAGAGAGTAAGTTTAAAATCATCAACAGAAAAGCCTTAAATTTCAGAGTTGGAGACAAATTGGGATAAGTGCCCAAAATAAAATTCACTTACTTTTTAAAGATGACAAACCACTTGTTCCCCCAAAAAGAGAGCGGGTGGCAGAGCTGCCTGATCCCCCTGGAGGTGGGACCAGCATCACCAAGTACGTGCCACAGGTATAAATGGGCGTCTTCCGCAGCATTTTTAGAGGTAGCCCACAGCTAGTATTTGCTGACGAAAGGAATGCAAATGGTGAGTGGGGATATTTGACACACAGCACTCTGATTACCAAAACAGACCCGAGGATCAGGAGGGGTCCCTAGCTCATACAAGGACATACACCTAGGTTTGGAAAATACAACGAGAAGTGATAAGCAAAGGAGAAAATGATAATCTTATGGCTCTCTAGCCTGGCCTCAAGCCCCCTGATATGTGACAGTTCTCAAAGGTGTTCTCAATAGCCAATGTGCCTATGTCTCTAAAAATTCCCTCAAAAGAATAAACCCTCACATGGACTAAATCTCAAAATAAAAGAAGAATCCAACAGCTTGTGTTTGCCCAGGACACAGTGCTCTGACAGAGATCTTTGCATTTTATACAGACAAGTTCTTAACAGGTTTGTGACATTACATTCATTACAAACAGCTTTGAGCATGAAAGCAGCCAGAAATTTCAAACTATAACTAGTTAACGGAAGCTTTCACAATATCTATCTCAAAATAATTTTATGCCTGTATGATTTATGATAACCCATTACATATTTTCTTTTTTAAGGGTCAGTGACACAAACTATCCTTAAGAAAATACTTACTTCTACTCAAAAGGCATAAAATACTTATTTCAACTCCCTTACTGGCAGATCTGAAGATGCACAGAGAATTTAAGGACTTTCTATAGTAGTTTAGCAAGGACTGATGATGGCAACAGAATGTCAGTGCTTTGCCCAGGAAGCTGTCAGGGCATAAAATATATAACTGCCCAGATGTAAAGTCATCTTTAGATGGTTTAGATTAGAAAAATAACATCTGATTTGTCTGGTATTTGCTTTGAATGCTTGTGCTTCTTTAAAAAAAAAAAAAAAAAGCTTTATTTTTTAAAACTCCAAGCCGCCAACAAGTATATTCTTTGTTCAGGACATAAGTCCAGAAGGGTTAAGGTCCCACAGATAAGAAAACCAAAAGGGGTATGATTGGAAAGTTAGCAATATTGTGAGCATAACATTTTCACCAAGGTGCTTTTAACAGATGTACTCTTGTCAACATGGTAATAGGTACTAGTTTATCCCAATAAAAAATTCTCCATCCTCTGAATGTTGAATTGTCAAAAATCTTTTAGCCTGTAGCTGGTGAATTTTCATGTAGCACCATCATATCAAATGAATACACACAGGATGTATCTGTAAGTACAATGAGCTCACACGTCTAGAACACAGATTGCTATCTTCACGAAACTCTAAATGTGCCCTCGCCCCTGGAGCTCTCCTTTATGTTCTGCTCATGCTTCATGGCCCAACAAGCATTCCTGCAGTGTTTATATTGTTCAGGGTGGGTTTGGTTTTCTCCTTTCATCAAGGGACAGACCCAGATGCAACCTTCAGCTTGTCAAAAAAACATTTATTTCGGTAAAAAGAACTGTCATCTGAAAGTATTTCCTATTATACAAATTTTCTATAAGCGCAGGTAATAATAGCTATTAACAATTTCCCCACTTACACTTGACATAACAGAAATCTATGGAAATAAAATACTCTCCTTCTTAAATTCTAATATAAACTAGTAAGTATTTATTTTGATAGTCTCATAATAAATTAAATATTTTCTCTTCCTAACATTTCAATATATAAAAGGATTAAAGCATAAAATTGCATTAAATTAATTAGGCACATTAATTCAAATATACTTTTCTGACATCTTTTTCTAGCCTCAGCTTTTACTGTAGCTGATGATTTGGTATAAATTCACATAGTTGGAACGTAATCTATAAACTCTTCAGGAATAATGGTTCTTGTCCTGACTGGTATGACTCAGTTGGTTGGGGGTCAACCTGCAAAGCAAAAGTTCACCATTTAATTACCAGCCAAGGGACGTGCCAGGGTTGCGGGTTTGGTCCCTAGTCAGGTGCATACAAGAGGAAACCGTTGTTTCTCTCTCTCTCTCTCCCCCCCACTTCTCCTCTCTCTAAAAATAAATAAAATCTTAAAAAGTATAGTTCTTAACCTTTTTTGGGTCATAGATGACCTCAAAAATCTGATGAAAATTATGATATACACATTTAAAACTGTGGGGGAGCATGTTTATGAACCCCTTAAATGCTTATTCCACCCAGTAGAACTCCTGCTTTAAAAATATAGAATAGCGTGTTTAGTAGGCTAACATTTATTAAGAATAGGAGAAAATAAGAACACAAATTTGTCTTTGATTGTATTTGCATAAAGAAACTGTAGGATAAAAAACTAATATAGTTACCTACAGGGGGCAGAGTAGGGGCAAAATATGGAATTCACCAACAGTTCTCTACATGCAGCTTTTTATGTTGTTTTTACTTTCAAACTCTTTAAATGTATTATCCATTCCAAAATATTAAAATACAAACACTAAATGGTAAATTCAAGAAAAAGCAATCTGCTGTAGGAGGTTTGCCTCTCACTTGCTTGGTCGAGATTGTCTTTGGCGAAGCTGATGCTAAGTAAGAGCTTTTTACATTTATGAAGGATACGTTTACATGAAATCAATTAATTTACACTAACAGTAATGAAAAGGTATTTACACTTAAAGACAAAGCTGTTTTGAATTATTACAGATTCATGCTAATTCACATCCACAGCCAACAACATGTATTAGCTTGGAATCTAAAAAAATGGACAATGACCAGAAAGAGAGAAGAAGGTCACTTATGTAAAGCAAGGTGCTTCTGTGAGATGTACCGTAAGTGCTCAACAAAAAGCAGTGCCTGGGGAGCATCTGCAGTCTTGCTTGCATCATCAGTCTGGCTCAAAGAAACTCTTACAAAAATTTTGAAAATATGTATTGCCTGAGTCCCACAGGCAGCTCTCACTACTTATATACCAAGCCAAGAAAACACATGGAGGAAATTTAATGCATATCACTAAGTGAAAGAGGCCAATCTGAAAAGTCTGTATTCTGTATGATTCCAACTACATGATATTCTGGAAAAGGCAAAACTATGAAGATAATTTAAAAAATCAGTGGTGGCCAGGGGTTGGGGATGGGGAGGGATGAAGAGGAAGAGAACATAGGATTTTTAAGGCAGTGAAACTACTCAGTATGATACCATAATAATGGCTATCTGTTATTATTCGCTTATCCAAACCTGAAGAATGTAACTCAAGGTAAATTATGGACTTCAGGTGATGATGATCTGTCCATGTAGGTTCATCAGTTGTAACAATGGTACCATCTGGTATGGGATGTTGAGGAGGGAGGCCATGCGTGTGTGGGGCAGGTGGCACATGGGAAATATCAGTACTTTCAAGTTTGCTGTGAACCTAAAACTGCTCTACAAAATAGTCTTAAACACACACACACACCCACCCCCCCCCCACACACACACACCCAGTGGAGCTATACAAGGCAACAGGTGGTGAGCGAATGGCACATACCTGCTTGGTCCTCTTTCAGGGTGTTGGAGATGGTGGAGCCAGTGAGGGCAGCCAGCGTTGCAGATGGGGAGGCTCTGTAGCGGGAAAGCCTGCTCAGAAGCATCTCATTAATGCTTTTTGCAGACTCGCCCTCTTTTCTCATTAGAATTGTGCGTTCCTGGAGTGGACTGGCTACAAACAGACCATTTTCAACCTGATATTTGAAAAAAAAATAGGTCTTTAAATGACATGTGTTTCCATTTAGTTAGCAAATTTCTACTTCAGTATTGCATGATTGTGATCTGGTTGCTCCAAACCATTCCCAAAAACTGTACCTGAGCAGGGGTAAACCTCAGCAGAAACTACTGAGAGCAAAAGAAAGGCTGGGCTAAGTTTGAGAGACTTCATTTTTCATAATAGCCCAGTTTCTAAAAGTAATGAGCCAAGTGTAATAAATTCTATGAAAGGTTGTTGATTAAAATTCCTTGTATTGAATTTCAGAGGCAACCCTCACTAATTACAAGCTTCTGACAGGTACAAGTACGCTGAGAAGAAAACAAATCAGTTATTTATTTACTGTTAATATTAAGTACGACTATGAGGATAATGTCTTCTTGAAATTTAATTAGTGGCTAAAATCAAAAGTCTGTTTTAACAGCAGTCAGCATCCGCCCCACTGTTTGGGTGCTGGTAGAAAGCTAAACATACAAGCCAACGTCAACTGGATCCTTGCTGGTGCTTGGCAGTTCTCATTCATCACTTGGTTATGCCCCAGAAAAATCCCTGCAGTGATGATTTCAAAATTCCTTTACTGATTTTGAGCTTGATTTTAAGCAGACCACTTGGCTGTCCTTATTGGTAAAAAGATCCAGACCACTTTACTATAAGATGCTCACACTCATCTCTCCTCCAACTCAAGAATCTGTATTCAGCCTCATTTATTCTTCCTTTCCTCTTACTTCAGAGGAAGAAGCACTTCACCTCATGTTATTTAAGTCTTCCCTCTCTGCCTCTTCTCTAACTGCCCCCTTAATTAACTCCGTCTGCTCCTTCATTGCCAGTGTCTCCCTCTCTATAAACTCCCTGCTCCTCAGTTTCAAATATTCACAGGTCTCTGAGACCTTAAACACAACCTTGGTGGCCCATGGGAATACTATCCCTTTTCTCCACTTTCATTTGCTGTCAAATGCCTCACATACTAATACATCTCAAACAGCCTCTGCATCCTACTGTCCCCTTCGGGGATCTGGGCTCCTGGATCTGCTGGAGTCTCAGAAACTGGTGTCACCAGAATAGATGGCCAGGACTGGCCTTCAGCTGTGGGGTATAAAGATATGATGGAATGGGAGTACAAAGTAGCAAGGCTTATAAGAAGCAAATGAAAAGCAAAGGAGTCCAAAGCGAAAGGTTGGTAACAGAAGAGGCAAGAGAAAGCAAGCAAATTCAGGAGCACAGCCAGGAAAGAGCCATACAGAGTGGGGGAGACTTTTATGACACATTCACAAATGATTTTCTACCCTCTGCTTCTTAACCCCGGGCAGTTACTTAACTCAGCACCCTCTAACAAGTGGACATTCTTGACGGTCCATGAATAACCTAAAACCAAAGCCATCTACCTTATTTTTGGTTTCCATGTAGGCTGTGCCATAGATGCCAGCCTTCTTGGGGTTCTCCTTCCTTAGTCTTGTGGATAGAACACAGTCCTGGTTTGTTTTGTAACATGAGTACTACGCATAAAGTACCTTGTTAGTGAGCAAAGTCAACACAGATCCTGCCTTGCCCTCTTATTTGTTGGTTCCACATTTCCACTTATCTAAATGAGGGTTTGCCAAGAATTAGAGCGAGCCCAGGGGTATCAAACTCATTTTCACTGGGGACCACATCAGCCTCATGGTTGCCTTCAAAGGGCCAAATTAATTTTAGGATTGTATAAATGCAACTACTCCTTAACTGTTACAGAGTTGAAATTACATTCAGCCCTTCGAAGGCAACCTATCAAAAATCAATGTAAGTGTAAATGGATTAAATGCTCCCATCAAATGGGGGGGAAAAACAAAACCTGGCCCTATGAGGAAAAAATGGGCAACTTAAGAAAAACTATTATTGTGTTCAAGCACATTGAAAACAGTGAAAAGAAAACCTGTTAAGACACCAGTGAGAAGCAAAGAGTGAGGTTCCGCACAAGGGAGAAACCTGGGAACCTCTCCATGCAGCAAAGCAGCTCTTCAGGATTAAAAAACTACAGATTTAGAGAGAAGGGGAAGAGGCTGAGAGGAGTCAGACGGAGCACAGGGTCAGTGGTGACCAGAAGTACCCCTCCCTGGCCCAAGCCACCATCATCTCAAGCCTGCTTTATCTGGTCTCCCTGTTTCCACCTTGGCACTCCCATGCTTCATCCCCACATACCAGCCAATGATCAATTTCACATGTAAATAAAACCATGTCCTTCCCTGTCTGAAACCCTGCAGTGGCCCCCCAACACATTTACAATGAAATCCAAACTCCTGGCTAAGGCCACACGGTCCAACACCCACTGACCTCCCAGCCTTGGCTTGCCCTTTCACACCACACTTCCAGCCACACTGCTTCTGCCACTCCTCCAAATGCCCAAGCTTCTCCTAACTCTCGGCCTTGTACTTGCTGTTCCTTCTTCCTGGATTGTACAAACAATCCAGTTTGCCCAGGACTGTCAGGGTGTTAGCACTGAAAGTCCCACATCCTAAGAAATCCGTCTCGGGCAAAGTGGGATGGTTAGTCACCGATCTGTCAGGATGGATGGCTGCTTATCGATTCAGGCCTCAGCTCAAATGTCCCTTATTTGGAAAGGCCCTCTCAGCCAGGCCAACTAAAGTAGCTCCCTACCTCCCCTACTCACTGTCACATTCTCCTGTCTTATTTTAGTCCCAGCATTTATCACTAGCTGAAATTATTTCGTTCTTCTTGTTTACTTTCTTACTGCCTACCTCCTTACACTCTAATGTTAGCTCCTTGAAAACGAAGGCCTGTTACCCAGCTGCCCAGGCAAGGCAACTAGTGGGAACCACATTAATACTGAGAGAGTGAAGGGCATCCTAATCATCTGGATCATAAGTCAAAGGAAACAAACCCAAAGGGAGAAGGTGAAAAGGGACCTAATGTGTCCATGTGTTTAGGAAGGGACATAAAGAGGACAAAATAGTAGGAAAATTGTCACTAAATCTATCTAAAGAACAGCAGTTTGCCCTGGCTGGTGTGGTTCACTGGATTGACCGCTGACCTGTAAACTGAAGGGTCACTGGTTTGATTCCCAGTAAGGGCCCATGCTTCAGTTGTGGGCCAGGTCCCTGGCTGGGGGCGTGTGAGAGGCAACCAATCGATATTTCTCTCCCTCCCTTCCCCTCTCTCTAAAAATAATAAAATCTTAAAAAAAAAAAAAAAAGAACAGCAGTTTACAGAACTCACATGGGGGCAAGAAGAACTCTCAGAAGAAAATGGATGTAAAAAGGTGCTCTGGAAGGGGAAAAAAGAGTTATAGAGTGCTCTCAGGCAGGGATGTGTCCAATGTAGAAGTAACCACATCAGGCAGGGAGATTTCAGGCCTCACTATTCTACAGTTTTAAATGCCAGAATCCAAGTGTCTTAGAGCCTCAAAAGGCCTGTGACTCCAAGCAGCAGACTGTCACATTAGTGACCTCAGTGACTGAAGCATCCTGGTATTCACACTGTCATTCAGTCCCCTCCCACAATGACTCTGGGCTTGGCCATTACAAAGCATGATGTAAGTAGAAGCTTGATAAGCAGTTGTCCCCTTGAAAAATTCCCATCAGAAAGCCAGTTTCTGTGATGTCAAGAGGTTCGGCCAAGATCACTGAGGTCAGGCATAGAGAGACTTGGCAGATGAGAGGCCATCTTGAAAGTTACAGCCCCAGCCAAGCTCCAAACTGAATGAAGCTACAGGTGTGACCTCAGCTTCCCCATGCAGAGAACCACCACCCAGGTGAAGCCAATCAATCTATAAATTGCTGTTGATTGCAGTCACTTACTCTGGCGTGGCTTGTTCAACAGCAGTAAGTAACTGAAATACCCCTAATATCAGAAAAATCTCTGGTCCACCTGTTAGAGGTTGTCTTCTATTAATAATAGTTTATAAGTTAGGTAGGGTATTCTCTACATGCCATTTCTTTACATCGTACTTCCAACTATATTTCTCTAGTCTACCTTATAAAATAATGATTAATTATCTAATTCCATTGAGTCACTAAGAATTCCTTTTCAGAAGCAAGCATAGTTAGTTAGATCCTACACTCTGATACCTATTCACTTTAGGTAATCCTTTAGTTTTCCCTCAATTCTAGGTACCAAGAGGTCTAGATTACAGGTGAAACTCTGCTGCTTCTTCATGAAAAATGACACAATGGAATAACTCTGGTAGTGCCCAAGATTCCAAAATACATAATATTTTATTTTTTCTGATTATATAAATGGCCTCTTCTATACTTGTTTAGTCTCTTTAAGAGTCTTTAAATCTTGCTTTAGTCTATTCTTGACCCAAAAGCTATAATGAACTTTCAAAATCAGATCCTGCTCAAAACTCTCCAAGTGCTTCCCATGTCACTTAGAATAAAATCCAAATACCTTACAAGGTCCTTCAAGAATGGCCCTGGCTATCTCTCAAACTTTATCCCCCATCACTCCACTTGAGCAAAATGCAGAAAAAGGTGTATAACCAATCACCATTTGTGGGAAAACAGAAAAGGAAAAACAAAAATATATGTGTGTATCTGTATTTGCTTATATTATCTCTGGGAAAAAGAAAATGTTAACATAACTTGTCTATGGGGAGGGAAACTGGGCTAGGAGGCAGGGTACAGTAGGTGAGAGAGGTAGAAACTTCTGTACAATCTGAGCTTGAAGCTGTGAATTTATAATCTTTAAAAAAAAAAGTACTTTTAAAATATTAAAATATAATTGTCACTATAACTTATCAGTATTTCCAAGTAACTGGGTGAAATCATAATTATTTCCAATAATTATCATTAGCCATATCTATATGACAAATATTTACACTATTTAGGAACCAAAATGTATCATGAATCAGCCAAGTAAAGAATTTCAGTATCTAGCCATAAAGGAAATGATACCATTTGTACCCTGGCTGCATGGCTCAATTGGTTGGAACATCATCCCATGCACCAAAAGGTTGCAGGTTCAATCCCTGGTCAGGGCACATACCTAGGTTATAAGTTTGATCCCCAGTTGGGATATGTATGAGAGGCAGCAGATGTTTCATTTAGTTTCCTTCTTCTCTGGATTCTGTCACTCCTCCAAATGCCCAAGGTTCTCCTAACTCTAGGCCTTGTACTTGCTGTTCCCTCCTCCTGGACTATACAACCATTCCAGTTTACCCAGGGCTGTCCAGGTGTTAGCACTGTAAGTCCCATGTCCTAAGAAATCTCAGTCTCAAGCACACTGGGATGGTTGGTCACCTATCTGTCAGGATGGATGACATCCCCCTTCCTCCCTCTCTCTGAAATTGATAAACATGTCCTTGGGTGAGGATTAAAAAAGAAAGAAAGAAAGAAAGAAATTCTACTATTTATGATAATATGAATGAAACTTGAGGGCACCGTGTTAATTGAAACAAGTGAGACAGAGAAAAACAAATACTGCATGAACTCACTAATATCTGGAAAATAAAAAAGTTGAGTTCGCCCTGGCTTGAATGGCTCATTGGATTAAGTGCTGCCCTGTGAACTGAGGGGTTGCTGGTTTGATTCCCAGCTATGGCACATGCCTGGGTTGCAGGCTGGGTTCCCAATTGGGGCATGTGAGTGGCAACCAACTGATGTATCTTTTACATACTGATGTTTCACTCCCTCTCTTTCTCCTTCCCTTCCCCTCTCTCTAAAAATAACTAAATAAAACCTTTTTTAAAAAAGTCAAATTCATAGAAGCAGAAAGTAGTGTGATGATTTCTAGGGGCAGCAGGGTCAGGGAGATGGGGAAATGTTTGTCAAAGGCTACAAACTTCCTTTTAGAAGGTGAATAAGTTCTGGGGTTCTAATGTATAGCATGGGACTATAGTTAATAATACTGTATTATAAACTTGAAATCTGCTAAGAGAGTAGATCTTAAAGGTTCTCAACATACACAAATATGGTAAATATGAGGTGATGGATGTGTTAACTAACTTGATTGTGATACTTTCACAATATATACATATATCAAATCATTACATTTCATGCCTTAAATATATACAATTTTAGCCGTGGCTGGTGTGGCTCAGTGGACTGAATGCCAGCCTGTGAACCAAAGGATCATTGGTTGGATTTCCAGTCAGAGCACATGCCTGCATTGCATGCCAGGTCCCCAGCTGGGGGTGTGCGAGAGACAACCAAGCGATGTATCTTTCTCACATTGATGTTTTTCTCCCTCTCTTTGTCCCTCCTGTTAGCTGTTAACATAGGACAATTGCATAAAGAATCTGCTTCTCTACCCCAACTCTCTCTAAAAATAAATAAAATCTTTAAAAAAAGAAAGAGCAAAAGATAAAAAGACAGGATTTCATTTTATATAAAATATTTTATGGCACCATAAGAAAGGTCTTTCTGATAAGGTGATATTTGAGCAGAGACCTGAGAAAGAGAACAGTCATGTGGGTATCTGCAGGACAATGTCTCAGCACAAACGTTCCCAGGTGGGAGTACACTGGGTGTTTTTGCATGTCAGCAAGGAGGCCAGCTGTAGCATGAGAGGGGGGAGTATGGTAGGTGCAGAGAGTGGTAGGTGAAAAGGGGGCCCAATCATGTAGTACCTTCACGGAGGTAGTAAGATTTGGGTTACACTTTGAAGGTAGAGCAGGCAGCATCTGCTGACTGGACGTACACAGCATTTGGGAAGGATAAAAAAGGGGGAATCGAGAGTGACACTGAAGGTCTCTGGCCAGCACTGGAAGGTCACAGATGCCATTAATTGAGATGGGAAAGCTCACAGGAGGGGGAGGAAAAGTCTTATATTCTGTGCATATACAAATAAACACCAGGGACAGGCTTTGGCTGTCATCAATATATACAGAGGTGTTTAAGGCTATAAGACAGAGTGAGATCAACGAGAGGGTTAGAGCAGATAGAAGGGATCCTGAAAATAGGTCCTGGCACCTGAGACTGTTGAGAAGTAGGGAAGATGAAACTGGGTAGGAACAACCAGCGATAGAAGTCCTATGGGTGTTCCATAAGCAAAGTGAAAAGTTTCAAGAATGTGGGAGTGATGAACCATGTTAAATACTGGTCAAGTAAAATGAGGAGTTGATTTTGAAGTCCCTGGTGAACTTGGAAAGAATTGTTTTGGTGGCATGATAAGGATACAAGTCTGACTAAAGCAAGTTCAAGAGAGATTAGGAAGGAAAGAACAAAAAACAGTAAGAATAAACGCTCTGAAGAGTACTGCTGTACAGGGAAGCCAAAAATCGGGGAGTGGAGGTGGGTATGGGTCAAGGGAGTTGTTTTTTAAAGGCAGGATATCTTCAAACGTATCTCTATGCTGTAGTAAATGATCCGTTGAGACAGGAAAGCTGTTAACATAGGAGGACATTTGCAGAAAGAATCTGCTTCTCTACCCCAACTACCAACACACAGCAGGTAGCAAATACAGCCCAGCTTTTGGTACTACTCAATGTAACTTGGAAATTAATCTATTTTGGTCTGTGCATATGCACATAAAAAGTATGTGCGTATCTGCCTCATACTTTTTAATGGCTCACAGTGTTTTGTCCTGTGAAAGTACTACAGGCAGTGAGCCAGATAGCTATGTTTAGCTTCCCAAGTCAGCATTTTAGAAGCTACTTAACTAGTGGCCGATGGTACTTGAAATTTCTTTATTTAATAAGAAAAAATTTCAAACATATACAAAAATAAAGAGTAAGATAAGGAATCTCCATATATACCCATCATCCAGATTCAACAATAATACAGGTATTGCCACACCTATTTAACTTATCTGCTTCTTTTGTCGCTCACACATTTTAAAGCACATCCCAGATACCATGTAATTCCACTTCTGAATACTTCATTCACTAAGCATCTCTCAAAATAGACATTTTTTTATATAACCACAATGCCATTATACTTTACATATATATACTTTAAAAATAAGTTAAGAATAACACCTTGGTTTCATCGAATATTCATTTTATATTCAAATTCCAAATTGCCCCCCCACCCCAATTTTTTTTTTTTTTTTACAGTGGTTTGATTCAGACTCCAAAAAATGATTCAAAGGTTGTTCTTTTAATCCAGAGCAGGCTCCTTCCTCCCTAACTTTTTATTCCATGCCACTGGAAGAGGCTATTTGAAGTTGTTGTTTCCTCCAGGGCAGGTATGGGCTTTTGATTGTATAACTATGTGGTCTAAAAATATTTATATGCTACCTTTATACTGGACTGATATTTCTGACCACTGACTTCTAGGTTGGAAATCAATTTCTTCAGAATTTGGAAAGCTCTAGTCCATTTTTACAGCCAGTAATGCTATTGAACAGTATGCTGCTCTGCTAACTACTTATCATTTGTACAAAATTTGATTTTATTTCTGGAAGCTTTACAATACTCCTTATTCCTCATAACGTGAAGTTTCAGGCTGACATGCGTACATGGTGTGGGCATTTTTCATTAATCTGGACACCAGTGTCCTTTAGTCTGACATTCTTCTTGGATGATTTCTTTAGTTATGTCTTCCTCTTCATCTTTGTCCTCTTTTTGGAACTGCTTAGACTTTAGATGGATTACTTCTTATGTCATTTAGTTTCTCTCATATTTATTATTCTTTATTTCTTTCTGGAAAATTTCTTATCTTTAACCCCTTTATTAATTTTTAAATTTTGACAGTCAAAGTTTTAATTTCCAGAACCCTTTCTCATTCTGATAGTTCCTTTTTCATGACATCCTGTTCTGTTTTACAAATACAGTATCTTCTCCTACCTCACAGAGTAGTTAGTGTTTATAAAGTTTTATTCTACTCCTTCTAATGAGCTATTTTTCTGATTTTGTTTATTTTTATTTTCAAATTGGAGACTCTCTTCATTTGTCTAGAAATCTTTGGTTATCTGCTTTTACAATAATTTTTAAAGCTTTTAATTAGGATAATTTTTAAATGTACATAAAAGGAGCAGGAACCGTATAATGAGTTCCCCAGATACCCACTGCCTGGCTTCAATAATCATCAGTATTTTGCCAACCATTTTTAATCTGTTTTCCTCCCTTCCACACACATACCTCTCCAAAGTTTTGGGGTTTATTTGTAGGGTTGTTTTTGTGTTTTGTTTTTATTGTATTTTTTTAAAACTATTCAGCACTAATCAGAAATGCTATACACATGCCTGAGGCTTGATTACTGAAACATATCACATGGCTTTTCCTTAAATAACCCCAATATATCAAGGTCTTTTTTCCAGGGTTACTCAGTTTCCTCAGAAAACCAAGGTCTAGCCTTTTGCCTGGACAAACTGCATCTAAGCACAAATGTTGTGTGCACCAGGAAGGGGGAGGACAGTTCCTTTTTAAACTTGGACCTCCAACCCCATCTCACGATGGCACTGTACCATGCCTGATGCCTCCAATCCCAGAGACTCTCTAAGGCCAGGAGGGGTGCAGCACCTCTCTTCCTCTCAGGGTTCCCCTGCACACACTGTTAGTTTTGGCTTTCCTTACACTGAAGGACAGAAAGGGATGCTCTGTCTCCACTGTCTAAAGTATGGGGATAAGAGACACTGCTTAGAGTTGAGGAACAAGAAATAAAGATTTAGTTATAAGCTACAAACAACCAAAAGAGGAATTAAAATGAAGTAAATACATTAGGAGTTAAGAGTAAGAATTTAGCCAAATCCACATTTATAACAGCAAAAATAAATAAAAAAATAAATAACACAATATATGGAGTTGATAATTCAGGAAACAGCAATGTAAGCCATTTACTCAGAGATATGAAGAACAAAGAGTTGAAACCATTGAAGTGACTGCCAATGGAAAGCTGGCCAGAGGATGAGGCAAGGGACTCCCACTTCTCAGTATGGATCTGGAGGTATACCTGAAGTTTTAATCCATGCACGTGTACCTCTTTCAATACAATTTCTTTTAATTTAACTAAAGCATATTCCCCAATACTCACTGGATAAAGATGTAAATCATTTAACCAGCAAGTAAGTCTGTTTAAAAACAAATAAACAACACAAATTGCTTTTCTGACAATTTAATTATAAATACGTGTTCAAGTAGTATAAGCTCTTGCAGATCAATTCAAACATTCACTCTGGCAGAGCCATTTTACAAGAAAAGATAATGATTAGAGAATACTGAGAAACTAACTGGAAAATAATGTCTGGTTAAAGGTTACTAGAATCCTGAGTGACAGTGAGCTGGCAGGGTGGATGACTGGTTTTCCCAGAACAAGTTTTAACGCTATTAAAATTTATTAGAAAATGGCTTCCATGTTTGTTTCATTTTTCAGGAATGCTCATTTCTTCCCAGAAAGGGCCATAAATTACATCATAAAACAAGGTTTGGTCACAGACCTTTTCTCTTCTACAAGCAAATACATCCAGATAAGCACTGTCCACTAGGACTATCTTTGATGATGGAAATGTTCTGTATCTTCGCTGTTCAGTATGGTGGCCACTAGCGCACCACAGTGGCTACTGAGCACTTGAAGTGTGGCTCATGTAGCTGAGCAACTAAAGTTTTAAATTTATTTAATCCTGATTTATTTAAATTTAAATTTCCACATGTGGCTAAATCTAGATCTAGTGCAGATCTAGATTACCATAGCTCTGGCCTCTTCTTGCCCCAAGCTCTCCTTCCCTCTGCATTCCAGCCACTCTACCTCACTGTCCCTTCCTTAAACACGTGTGCTCTCTCCTGCCACAGAGCCTTCGTACTTGTGGTCTCCTTTCCCTAGAATGTTCCCTACCCTGCTTCCCAACTTCTTCATCTAGTTAACTACTACTCTTTCTTCACTACCTAAAATTATCTTGTCCTCTAATTTGTTCACCCAACCCCCGAACCAGCTACAATACTAGCTCTATTTGAGCAAGGAACCTATCCACCTTGTCTATCATTGACCCACCACCTACAGAAAACACTGCTTGGCTCTCAGTAGGCAGTCAGCAAATATCTGATGAGTAAGTAATTGCCTTCTCACAGTTTTAATTGTCATCTCTCTCAGGGACTTCCCAAATCCATCAAAGACCCAATCTTGCTCCTGTAATTCGGTTCCACATTTTCAAGGAGATCCATGAGACTTTCTGCTTAAAAATCTACTCTCTACACATTAACTATTGTTATCTCCATTCTCTTGCCACATCAACCTTCAGAAAGCATGGCTTTATTTGGTCATACAACTCCAAACAAAGAAATCATCAAAGATATCCAAGAGAAGAATCGATCTGAGGCTAGAGTGAACAAGCTGCACATACTCCAAGTTTCTTAGGTCCTCTGTAAACCAATATAAAAGGAAAGCAAATAGAAATGTCTCTGCAGACACAAAGGGAGACACAAAGTGAAACTTACCACAAGTTCAAAAACGTCCATGAAGACAGAATGTCCCTTAGGTGTTTTTTCGTTCAGGCTGGCAGGAGACCAAATCCAATAGAAGTAAGTACCGTCTGAAGAAAGGTGCACGGTGCTCATAGTGCCACCAACAGGGAGGTGATTTGCTGGCATCGGTACCATCTGACACACCTGGACACAAAAAGAAAACTTCATCAGTGTGACATGTAAATTCTGAGTAACTGTATCAGTATGCTATTAATTCCAAGATAAGAACTTAATAGGCTTCCTGGTCAAAATAAAACTGACATTTATCTCTAAGAATATATAAAAATTACATGACAAAATATAAAAGTTCATACAATCGGCCATGCAACAGATAAAAAGATTTGAAATTAATTCAAATTACAGTTTTAAAAAATGTATTTTCTAAACACATGTCAAACATTTACTAAAAACAAGGTTTTAGAGAAATAGTACTTTCTGAAATTCTTAGTAAATGAATTTAAGACTATTAATTATACTTAGAGGACAGGAACTATATCTTATTCATCTTTACATCATCAGCACTTAATTCAGACTTTACCACAGTTATTTAATAAATACGAGAGGGAGCAAAATAGAAAGGACAAAGGGAAGCCAAAAGGGAAAGCAGAAAAGGACAATGGGAAAGGAGAAAAAAGTTTAAAACATTTTCTTTAAAGATGAAGGCACACACGAGATCCTAACTAGCACATGAGGGCTTTCTGAACTCCCCCAAACCTGCCAGCAGATGGACAAACACCGACACTCTGCTACACATGAACGCATGTGTTTCTAATACTACACACACCTTGGTTTCAGCATAAGTTTTGCATCATTTCACATTACACGTGTAGTTACATACTAATTTTTACCGCCAGAAAAAAGCACTTAAAATGAGAGAAAATGAGAACCAAGAAAACTGCTGACGGTTTTTTTAAAAAAATCCAAGAGTAGGAGCAGAACTGAAAATCCCAAAATAAAAATAATTAGAGAAAGTCAGGTGCCTTTAGGGAACAGAAAGAACAATTTTCAGTTACTCTACCTCTTTGGGTGAGTCACTAGTTTTCCTAAGATAACTCTGACCCCGAACTCATTTCATATGAACTTTTCCACAGACTTGTCTTATCTACCTTAAAAGTTAAAAGTATTTAGTTGCTGTAACCACACTTCGACATTTACAGTGTCAGGTGACTTAGGAAGTTGACAGCTACTGCTTGGCCTAAGCTAGCTGCAAACTGCTCTGATGCACAGATCCAGTCAGTGACTACATTGCTTTCTTGGACAACATCAAAGTTTTTGCAACAACACAGAGGAAAGTAACATCACTTCAAATGTGAATCATGTTTCAAGATTTAACATCTGTTTATTTCCCAGGATAATAACTCTATTTCAAATAAATATAGGAGATATTCTCATCTGTCTGCATTAGTGATAAGAAACAAAGGCAATCAGGCATCTGTTTGCTAATGTGTTCATTTTACTCATCTAACAATTAGTAAGCACTAACGATGTGCTTTGGAGACGCAATGGGTAAACAAGACTCAGTCTCTTCTCCAGGAAAGACAACTGAGTGACAAAGAGAGATGTAACATCTCCCTTTAGTCTTGGATGCAATACTGTCAGGGCACTCAGTCCACAGATGGGAACTCTAACCATTCAGTTCAACTTTGGTTGAAGGACAAAAAAAGAGTAGCGTAAAGAGTTCAAACTCTAGCTCTAGCTGGTGTGGCTCAGTGGATTGAGTGCTGGCCTGCAAACCAAAGGATCACTGGTTCAATTCCCAGTCAGGGCACATGCCTGGGTTATAGATCAGGTCCCTGGGGTGGGGGCCGCATGAGAGGCAACTGCACATTAATGTGATGTTTCTCTTTCACTCTTTCTTCCTCCCTTCTCCTCTCTCTAAAAATAAACAAAACTTTAAAAAAAAAAAAAAGAGCTCAAAATCTAGAGCTAAGAATCCTGCATTCAATTTCTTGTGCTGCCATGATTGTGTGGCCTTTGATAAGTTATTTAACCTCTCTGAGCCGCATTCATTTATTCAACAATAAACACTGCCTGCCTGCTTGCAATGTGCTTAGCTTCAGTTGCCTCATCTTTATAATAAAACTGCCATAGTTACACCTCACAGGTGTATGTGAATTACCCAGAGCGGGACCTGGCACAGGGAGAGACAAAGTATTTGTTATTATCATCATCAATCAAATATAGGCACTGCACTACATTCTAGGGACACAAAGATGAGTAAGACAGCATCCAGACCAAAAGGTGTGCATGGTCTTGGGGAGGAGTGAAGACACAGGAGCAGGTAATTTCAGTGTGATATAGCAAATGTCCTGATGGAGTGCTATGAGAGCACTAAAGATGAACTCTCAATCTGTACAATGATTTTTAGCTAAACTCATTTCAAAGTTCCCATTCCCACAGAAAGGCTATTTAGAACAAATTGAATAGGGAAGTGATGTCTTCCCAAAATAGATCTGGTTTTAAAAAAAGAAAACAAGCAGCTAGTATTTATACCATCTCTGACTCTCCAGATTTTTTTTCAATAACAAAAAAAAGCTTGCTCTTGGCCTTACAAACTCTTAGGGAGCACATTCATGCAAATCATGTGGGAAAACTCTAAGACAAAAAACAGAATGCCCAGATACCAACAATTCAAAGGACGCTACTCCAGCAGGAAGCTACATCAACTGTGTTATTATCACTTCTGACGAAGTCATGAATTTCCCTTACTGTCTCAAGACATACAGACCATGCCTTGGTTTTTTGTTATTTACCTGAAGGGTATTCTGGTCAATGACCTGGAAAAGGGAGTGAGGTTTGTTATCAAAAGATACAGGCCGGTGGAGAAGACTGCCACTGCCAAAAGCAACCCATCCTGGTTCCAGCTCCTCGTTCCGGCAGTAGACAAACCCTCTGTGGGAAAAGAAAGGCACACAGGCTGGGTACCTGGCTGGGTATGAAAACTCACAACGAGCTACAACACACAAACACTTTCCACTTGATTTTTTAAATGACTAAGTATGCAAACAATTTGAAGGAGAGTGAATATATTACATTAACTTTAGGACTGACAAACTAGGGCAAATATTCATTTCCCACAACAAAATGGAAAGGAGAAAAAGTTGGGGGAAAGATCTAATTAAATATATAAAAGGATCTTAAACTGTGGTTTCTTTAGGCAGCAATTCATAGATCTTATACCCCAAGTGAAAAATCACTGCTAATCCAATGTCAAGCTCAAGTATGAAGAGACTTAGCTAGAAAATGTCCATTCATCACCTCGGAGGAGAAACTAATAGACATTATCATCATAGAGGAATTTATGGTTAAAACAATGGTCTTAGGGCTACCAGACTCTTTAGAGAAGAAACAATGGAAATACACTAACAGAATGAGAGGGGTGGGTAAAAGTAAGTGAAAACCAGAAACAGATGAACTCATTCAAACCTATTACTAGTCAGTATAGGGAGAGTCAGCATTCACCTCTATAAGTCTCCTTCATGGAGGCTTACATAAGGAGGAAATGTTCCAGCCAAATCATTCAGCAAATTCCATGCAACGCACCTGAGAGTACCATGCAATCCAGACCCCAATTTGCTTACTCCTCTTCCGACCGAGTTAGTAGTATACAGGTAAAGACCGTCTGCCGTGAGACAGCGTCCCAAGTCAGCATCTGAAATAATTTTTTCCACAGGTAAATTATATAAACTTTTCTAATGAAATTATAAATGTGCTTTTTTTCCTAATGAAATAGCCATTAGGAGGTTTAGTGAAAGATAATCTCCCACATCTCAAATGAGTGCTTCAATGTGACTTCCAGGGAAGATGGCTCAAACCACAAACCCCGCCCCCTTGCCCTTGCCTATCTGTCCCCCATCTGTCCAGCAAACATCCAAAGTGTATGTGGGATTGGGAACCAAGATCAGGGAAAGTGGTCAGATGGTTAATTAGCGGGACAACCTTGTTCTGCCTGACAAATGTGCGCGCGCGCGTGTGTGTGATTGGAGAGCAAAAGCACTGAGTCCAATTTATGCATTCCTAACTCTAATTTGAAATGACTAAGAATATGGCACTTTCACTAATAATTTTGTAGTAAAAAAGGTGTGAACTTTTAAGGGCTTTGGGCACTTATTTGTTGATTCTGAGCCTCTCTGAACTTCAGTTTCTTCATCTGTACGATGAGAATATGAACCTCAAGAGCTACCACGATGGTTAAATGAGATGACACAGGTAGACGCCCATACTGTACTCTGGTTCTCAGCGGTGCTCCATAGATGATAAGGATATTACGTTGACATACTGATGTTATACATTAAACCCAAGTCTGCCTCTGTGGGTTTTCCATCCAGAGATCCTAATTTTAATTTCTGGAGCAATAGCACAAAAGTATCTCTCTCTTTTATTTAAAGGTTTTATCTATTTTCAGAGAGAGGGGAAGGGAGGGAGAAAGGGAGGAGAGAAACATCAATCAGTTGCCTCTCTCACACCCCCAACTGGGGACACCTGGTCTGTAACCCAGGCATGTGCCCTGAATGAGAATTGAACATGAGACCTTTCAGTTTGCAAGGCGGCACTCAGTCCATTGAGCCACATCAGCTAGGGTTGTATCTCTTTTATTTAAAAATAGCAACTATGTGTCCCCTTTGATATATCTTCCGCTAAAATAAACAATGCATCTCTACATGGTTGTAAATGGTACACTAACATAAAGGGTTTGCCTTAAAAGAGCTTATAAGTAAGCTCCTCAGCGTTTTCACCATCATTCATTATGTTTAGAGTCTGTCTACTACTTGCCATTTTAGGGGAATCTAATGTCATAGCACTCAAATTTGTGCTGAATGTGTTGTTATCTTAAAAATTCAGTATACTAATCTGAGACAACTGTAATTTGTACCTATTGGTTCCTCAAAAAACAATCAGTTAAAGTGGGTAATCATTTTTAACACCAATTTCTTAGAGATTTGCTTTGTTGATTTTTTTCTAAAACACTACCTGTTTTTATGGAAACAATTTCCTGGAGTTTTCTTACCGCCTATTTCATTGGTTAGTAATATTTAATGATGTAGTCATAAACAGGTTAACAAACACAAACAGGTTTGGGAGCAAGGTGGACTCTTGGTGGGCCTGCAACTCCACAGGAGAGCATCACATTGGCGGTAGGGGGGCCGGGGGGGGTGGCTGCCAGGGCCTGGGACAGTCTGTCTACCGAGCAAACAGTAAGGCCAAATTCATCTGGCAGGTCAGTCAGGTGTAGATCAATGAAGACGGCATCTGCCATTTTCACTGAGGTTGCAGAATAAACTGATATGTAATACTTCTGAAACTAAAAACATTTTAATCCAGCTCACTTCGTTTTAAAAGGTACTTAATTCATATTCCCTTAAAATATTTTTTTTTCTTTTTCTTTCTTTCTTTTTTTTTTTTTTTTTTTTTTTTTGCATTTAGGATGACAGGGTTCATCAACATACACACAAAAATTATTAGAAAAAACAGTATGAGGCAGAAAGACCTGACAGACTTCATGGACACAAAAGTTCAACTCAGGGCTCCCAGACCCAAACTCAAATACCCCAAAACCAATTTAAGTAATTCATGCCTCTTTGGCAGGAGTGTATGGATGATACCTTTTCCTGGAGATAGTAAAACCTATCCACTTTCTTACCTCACTGAGTATCAGCTTTTATACTCTGACTGATAAAGCAGACAATGAGCACACTGTATAGGAACCTTTAGCTCTTTAATTAAGAGGAACACAGTCATATCTAAATCATTTGCCACAAGGATCTAAAACCGTTCTTTTCGCATCTTAATGTCAATCACAGGACCAAAACCCTTAACTTACCTTTATTTTCAGGACCAGAGCCAGTGTTGCTGTCTGGTGCAGGCAACATGTCTTCATACCCCCATGATACCATGTGTTTGCCACCAAGCAAACAGGAGGGGGATCCAGGCCCCCCTTCTAAAAGCAACAGCCTAAAAGGGGGAAATGGAGAATCAGAAAGACACCAAGATTATTCATTTGGACAAGAAAATAAAAGTCCACCTAACCATCTCAAACAGCAAAAAACTGGAACAGTTTCACACAGATATTATACATCTGAAATGATAATCATAACACATTTTTAAATTTAAAATTTACAAAGTAGTCCTTATGGAAATGTGATAATAAAATTACATCTACGTGAAATGCACATATTATATATATATGAGACAGAGGCAGATAAAGAGAGAGAAGAATGTGTGAATACACCAAAGTATTAAGAGTGGTTATCTTTGGGTGATGAAATTATGAATGATTTTATCTTTCTTTACACCATAACATAATATCACCTCAAAATTCTACAATAAGAATTCATTATAAGCTACTGCATTTCTAAAAATATTTTATTTCTTTTTAGAGAGAGGAGGAGGGAGGGAGACAGACATCAGTGTGCAAGAGAAACATCGATTGGTTGCCTTTTGCACATCCCCAACCAGGGACATGGTCCACAACCCAGGCATGCACCCTGACCAGAATTGAACCAGCAACCCTTCAATTCGCAGGCCGGCACTCAGTCCACTGAGCCACACCAGACAGGACTGAAGCTATTACATTTTTAAAAGCCCCCTTCCAAAAAAAGAAAACTGCTCTAGGAACACTTTCAAAAAAGGAAAAACAAAATACTTAAATATGATAATATACTTATTTTAAAATATGGATCAATTCACTTGTATGTGGAATTTAATGAACACTATAAGCAAACCAGAAACAGACTCATAGATACAGAGAATAGACTGATGGTTGACAGAGGGGAGGGCGGGGCTGGAGGACTGGGTGAGAAAGGTGAAGGGACTGAGAAGTACAGATGGGAAGTAAAGTACAGCATAGGGAATATAGTCAATAATATTATAGTAACTAAGTATGGTGCCAAGTGAGTACTGGAAATATTGGGGGAGTCACTTTATAAAGTATATGATTATTTAACCACTATGCTACATACCTGAAACTAATAGAAATTAATATTAAATGTAAACTGTAATTTAAAAAATGAGTCAATAATTAATATGAATTTAGCAATCTACTTATTTAAAGAGGCCTTATGCACAATCTGACCTGTGTAGAAGGAGGGTAAGAATCCAAAGTGACCACTTACCTATACAGTACATCAGCCACAGGCAGGGACCCTAGATCGGTCTGTTTTTGTAACAGATGGGCTGTGTGGACAAAAGTTTTCAATGATCCCCTAAAAATAAGAGGAGGAAACACAAAGTCGTCAAAATTGAAAAGTCAAGTAACAAGGTTGTTAATGCTAATTTTATAACCACATGGGAAAGTTCCAAAATGCGTCTATCTGCTTATGCCAATCAGAAGATGTGAAAAAAATATACTTGATTCTTACCTATTACCACTGACTTACTCTGTGCATGGCCCCATCTAAACAGTCGATGATGATGTTCTTGTATTTGTAAAGGTAAATAATTTCCCCTAATACATAAGTTCAAAACATAAAGCTCAAGTACAAAGAACATGTGACTATTATTCTTGGATACTATTTTCATCAAGTCATTGTCTAGTATAGGAGAGATTTCATAGGAAGAAATATTTAAAGTCTAACAGTATTTCCATGATTAATTTTTAATGTCTTTGTTAAGTTCATCCATTTTATATAACATTTCACTGAACCCCATTGTATCTAAAAAGGAATACATTCAAATAATTAATACTTTGTACTGAGAACTGTTCCTTCTGCTATCCCTGCTGCAAAATAGGTGATTATAATACGTTAGAGGTCACCACCACCTGATATCCTTTTGGTTCCCAAGGCTGGAGGCTTTGGGAAGTCCATAATATGGTCAGCAGAATCTAAAAGAAAATGCTTTTAAGATGCACAAGACTTACCTGGCCAGATTCCAAGTACAAATCACCACAAGAACATTTCCTGATCTAAATGATCGCCGGTATCAGATGGGTGACTTCGGATCGCTGCCTTATTCTCTTGGCCAAGGATTTAATTGCTAGGTATCACATGCCTAAATCCCCAAAGAAACGGAATACCTGATGCTGGACTGAGTAGGCCTACAGTCCTCCTCTTAATTGCACCTTTCACTGTCTCTGGTGTTCAGAGAATCAACACCAAAGAACAGTATAAGACAGGGAGGCAGCAGGTAAAGTATAAAAGCACAAGCTGGGAGTCGGGACACATGGGCTCTGAAACCAGGCTCTGCCACGCAACAGCCCCACCATCTCAGCCCTGTCACCTAATGCCTAGGATTTTTGCTGCTTCATCTGTCCAACAGGGAGGGATACCTCTCTGGGGTACAGTGAAGTTAAAAAAATAAAAGGGCAAAAGCACACTGGAACATTTAAAACCATTAAGCCAACTATAAGGCCTTATTTCCTTTCCAAACTCAATCAGATTTTAGGACTAAAATTTAAACTCCTTCCATGGCTCTCAAGTGCCCGCATGATCTGGGCCCTGCCAACCTCACCTCCTGCCTTCTCCTTCTGCCACTGCAGTACATTACCCTGTTCACTTCGCTGACCCTCCAAGACCCCAAGCACAGAAAGAGCATCAGAGTCATACCACTTGCTGCTCCTCTTGCCTGAAACTCTGTCACTGCCTTTTTTGCATATCTGGCTCTTTCTCATCATGCAGGCCTCAGTTTGAACATCACCTTTTCAGCAAGGCCTTTCCTGGTACCACTAGCTAATGCTGTCCCCCACCTCCACTTAGTCATTCTCTATCAAAATACCCTGGTTTGTCTTCTTACTGTAACCATCCCTCTCTGAAACTATTTTATACACCTCTTGGTTGCTAGTTGTCTACCTCTCTCATGTAAACTTTGCATCTTTATGGTCTATCTACCTTGCTCACTGCTTATCCCCACTGCTTGGAAGAGTACTCTGTATATGATAAACTGAGCAAGTTATTGACAAAGGAATCTTCCGGAGTCTGTTCAACTTTACATTCAGAGACCATGAGTCACTATATTGCTAAGACCTAGCAAGGTTCCTGGCACAACAGAAATGCTTGGTAAATGTCAGTTAAATAAATAAACATCTTCAAAACTATTTTTTGGAAAAGTTGTTTGTCTTTGAAGGACCAATCTCAAAAATTCAATAATATGTGTCTAATAACGGGAGCTAATCTAACACTGAAAAACATGTGACTTCTGAGGTAAACAACATCCAGATCAAGGTGTTAATATTAGCAACAAAATATAGAAATCATCTTAAAAAAAAACAAGAAAAAAAATAAAAACATTAATTTCCACATTTCTGCTGAATGGAATTTGAACTTTCAAGTACATAAAACAATTTCAATAACTACCTGTGGTTCAGATTGAATTTGGACATATAATTAAAAAGTGAGTTATGATCCCATGTCCAATACTTAAAATGTTTGAAATTAAAAAGCTGATGATTATCCCAAAAATCCTAAATCTATCTAAAGACAGTCCTATCTATAAGTAAATTTTCTCAAAATGGGATTTTTGCATTAATAACATATCTATTTGGGCTTGAAACTGTCTTTTGCATATGCAAAAAATAAGTCCATCCAATATAAAGCCTTTGCAGGAAACTTATTCAGTACCATCCAATAATGTTTCCAGAATTAAGCTCACATCTGGATTTCCATCAGCTACTGTCTTCAAGGACCTAAGACTAGGCTATGACACTTCGCTCAGGGCAAAGAAACTGACAAGAAATACTAGTGCCATTTTCTTAAAAATAGCTTGAGATTCAACCATTTAAAGATCAACTTCAAAACCATAAGAACAGTGGAGAAGTCTTATAGCTAATAACTTCATAATCCTGCAAGGAGAATTTTCCCACATACTCTTTGCTTTAAAAAAAGGGAAGAACCCAATCAAAGAAAAAACCCAATCAAAGAGATGAGCAGATAATGACACTAACCTGTCAGACCATGGTCCTAACTGGTGATGCTTGTTAATAAAATTATATAGGTTTCAGGTATACAATTCTACAATACATCATCTCTATATCATTTCCTATTGACAGCAGAGCAATAACATCAACTGATACACAAAGGACAACACACTGTTACATCTTGATATATACAGAGAGGCCGTCCAATTATATTTTTGGAGGCAAACATCAGGGTCCAAAAATATAATTTGTGACCAAGTCTGTGTGACTGAGTCCAGGTGAGCAAATAACCCACTCACTTACTGACACACTCCTTACAGACACTCATGAAATAAATTAAAAGCTCTACAAACTTAACTGTCCTTCCAGAAGAAACACAGAGAAAACCTCCTCCATGAACTACCTGATTGACGTCAAACACTCATCATCTAAAGGGGTGAGTAGATAATGGCAAGGGTTGATTTTCCATTTCAAGCTGTTTAAGCTGTTATCATGGTATAGCAGCAAGAGAAAACCTGAACCCAATTGGGTTCCAGCTCAGGCTGCTGGTGCCAAGTTTTGGTGAGAAAGTATCTCATGCACTGTCAAGGCTGTGAAGTTCAATATTGAAAACAAAGAAGGACTTCTGAGCATTAAAAATCCCACCAAATATGCTGGCACTCTTATTCACTCACCCAACCCAGGCAGTAGCAGCAGGTCACAAGGTCACCAAGTGATACATTTGATTTTCCTTACCTGGCACATGCCAGAGCCACCAGGGCAGCAGCAGCATTTTCTTTTTGCTTATGTGGGATGTGTCGGCCTGTGTCTGAAGTCTCCTCTAGCCAAGAGCACAGCAAAGTTTCAATTCCATTGAGACAGTCAGCAGGCTCCTTGGTCAAGCTCAAAGGCTGGCAGTCACGAAGGCAATTCAATAGCACCTCAGCAGTAATGTTACAGAGAGAGGGGTCTGTTCTACTCTGGGACTGAATAAGGGGAAAGACCAGCAGGAGCCCCATCCGTGATGTGAAGGGAGCTTGCTCAGGTTGCTGCAACAGGCCCTGGCGTTTGAGCAGGGCCAAAGTTTCTTCATCACCAGAACTCTCCCTTTCATGCTGTTCTTCCAAGGCCAGCTGGCGCTGGGCATTCCACAGTCCTCGCAAGGCATTCAGGCGGTATTCCAGCAGGCGGGCGTAGGCATTGCTCTGATTCCCACAGACAGAGCGCAAACGTTCTGCTAATTCCATTGGATTCTTGGTCTCAAATGTTAAAATCTATCAAAAGAAGCAACAGAAAGAAAGTTGTTATGTACTGCTTTAACCTATGGAAGCAAATATATCCAAAGGTATCTAAAAATAGTCCACATTATGAATTATTTTAATTGCAACCAAATATGCAAACATGTGCTGTAAAGTCAGATATTTGCTGATAGAGATCTTTTCCCTGGCATTTCTGCTAATGCTCATATTATATATGAGATCAGACCTAATTGAAAGAATGCAAATCATGAAAATAGTTAAGTGTGGAAGTCAGAAATTAATTCCAGTAATTCATTTTAGAAAATGGAAGTATAAATCTATATTAAATGCTCTTGAGTTAAAATGTAAGTCTAATTCCTATTACCAGGTGGTTTTTACCTTCAAAATCTAATATACCTATTAGTAAATGATTGTTTATTACTTTTTGATTTTGAAGAACACATTAGTGATTATTTCAATTGGTCACATGGTATAACTTTATCCAGTTCCTATTGGTGGAGGAATCACCACTATTTTCTTGCCAAAACATACAAGTATCAGAAAGCCTCCTCTAGATTTTTTGGCAGCTGGTGGAATAAAAACATTAAATATTTAATCAACTAAGAAAGAAACCAGCTATCAAGAAAAAGAAACAAACTAAATCTATGATGCAAAGAGTTTATGCATAGAAATTGACCAGGTTAAAATGAACAGACAATTGTAACAACAAATAAAGGGAGTCCCTCTAGGAGCAAGCCCACGCAACAGACCATCAGGTGCCAGAGATATCTGGTTCTCAGTAGACCACAAAGTCAGGGTTTGAAATAAAAGCAAAGAATATTCCGTTAAGTCATTGGCACTGACATTTTAAAATGTCATAGTTCACTTTATTTCTCTCACAAAGCTGTAAAATACTTTTTTTTACCTCCAATTTTGCCCTTAAGACCTGTTACCCCAATAAAAGAACAAGAACTTCCAGGATGATGTAAACTCTGTAGGTATCATTGTATATAGCTCTATTGCAAGTCATATTATTAAAAATTAAAACTAGGGCCATTTTTACTTAGTTTTTAATACAGATCATGACTAAATGTTCTTCACCATACAAAACTATTTTCCTACCTTTTGTTGAGACTCATCAGACACAAATCACCCTTTTGGTTATTTTCACATGGCAGTAGATGAAAGAACTCAAATTCCTTAAAAGATGATCACTTTTCAAGGGCAATCAAATACCTTGAACCTGTGATCATATCCAAAGAAACAGGCTGCCCTTTTCTCTTTTTTTGAAGGATCTCCCCACCTATCCCCATCCAAAGCAGCAACTAGCTTCCACTATGATGATCAACAATGAAAAACTGAGATATATTTGAATGTTGTAAAGAATTTTTAAAAAATCACAATTTTAAATTTTATCTTCCCAGTTATGAACATCTACGCAATAAGAAATTGTTGCATTTTTAAAAAGCTTTAAAACATTGATTTAGTGATCTTCACCCAACAACTCTTTGATATAAAATTCATGTGTTCCACATACATTTTTACTTATGGTACACTGACCATCTACTTACATTATATGAAGCAACTACTAAAAATTTCAATACACAGTTTTATTGAACTCAAGAATTGAAGACATAAAAAAACAGTAACTGAAAAACCCCCAAAGAACTGAGTAATATTAAACCCAGCTATTTATTTTTATTATCTCAAACATAGTGCTTCTGAAAGATGGTATTTCATGGTTCATAAAATAATCTGTATGGTAGAATCTGTAGCTAACTCCAAATATTGAGAGTAGCTGAAAAAAAACTATATAATATACTTCGGCATTTTTCTGATGATTCTATTTTTATAAGTACTTCAGTTATATTTTTAACATTTCATTTGAAAGACAAATATTCTAAAACAATGTGAGTTATAATTAACCAAATATTACATAACATACACACTTAAGTGACTGTTTGGTTTATTGATTTAGTGGTATCTAACGCACATTATGCTTTTAAAAGTCCATTAGACTACTCAGCATTATCCATTTCAATGGCCCTTATGAACACTAAGAAGTGACCACTATGCTGCCACTTTTTTAGAATTCTGAACTTTGAAGGTCATGGCCTAAAATCATTTTATAAAGACATCATACCTTCATGTTTTAGTAAGTCAGCTCTGGAAGATCTATTCTGGTCCTTATGAATATTAAATGATTTCTCCTCATTTAAATCCACTTGCCCTCTGCAACCACTATTGACCAAGAAGATAACAGACCAAAAGATCATTATAAAATTAATATTCTTTTATTTAAAGAAAGAGAAAAATTATTTAAGGAAAAGGGAAGATCCCTGTCACCCTTAATCAGAAGGAAGAGTCACTAACTGTACTTTAGAGATAATGCTGAAGTCACCCCAATTAAGGGAATGACTTTCAAAGTAACCCATACCCTTAATGTAATTTTATTATAGATCACATGTGTTTTTAAACGAAGACAACAATCAACCTGGAAAGCCAATAAAAAGCAAAATATTCTTTGCCAGCCAAATCTGATATAAGAAGAACACAGATAAAGTTCCCCAAAAGGGTCAAGCAAAAAGCTAAAAGCTATGTTAAGCCTACTTCTGAGAGAAATAGAAAGTAATCCCATTTCTAAAAGTTTACCCTAAAGAAATGTTCCAGAAATAAAAAATACACAAAGGTGTTTACTGCAGTCTTATTATAGTGGAAAAAGTAGAAGCAATCTCAATGTCCAAAAGAGAAGTGTACATGTTTGATTAAATTACAACATCACAATGGAATATTATGCAAGAACTGAAAAAAAATTAGACAGCCAAAATAAAAAGCAGTATAAAATTGTATACACCTTACAATAGGACTGTGTAATATGTGGTTGTTCAAGTTTGAAATATCTTTAGTAATTATGGTAAGAGAATCATGGAAGGGTCCCTATTAAAAACAAAGAAACAGTAATGACAATAATTTATGTTTAAGAAAAGCACTCATAAGTAGAGTTGATGTTTTTCACAGGCAAACACTGTCTTTAAATAACTGGTAGTCAAATGGTGACGCAGTTGATATATTTAAAATTTGGGGGACAGGTCTACTTTCCTGAAATTGCCTCTCTAGTTCTATCTATTGTACTTCGGCAGTGGTTTGTCTCGGTGTAGGGCTGACTGTAGTCCTGATAAGGAGGCAAGGCTGGATGGTGGGATGGGGAAGACCACCGTAGATGGTGGGAACTATCAATGAATAAAACCTTTCACTCTCCCAGAATAAATGATATTTAAAACTCAGAATCACTCTAGCCCCAAAGAGAAGAATGATATTACTATACTCCCTAGTAAGGTACATTAACCGATTCAATTCATCACATGAACCTTTCAGCATAAAATGCATTTATACCTGGATTATTTCAAAGCAGATCAACTGACCAGACCCAATACAAAACTTTTCAGTAAAGGATGTAGAATAATGAACCCCTCTCAAATGTTAGAGTGGATTTTTAAACTGTTTTATAGATTTTCCTACCCTTTTTCACATTATGAAGATGGCAATCATGGCCAAATTGAATTGTATATGGCAGTTCAAAGACGATCAGAAAGATCTTATGTGAACCAAGTAAATGAATTGTGAATGGAAGGATGGAATTCTATCTCTAATATGAAAGCCTATATCAAGAGTGGGTCACTTATCAATTGAATGAGACCCTGAAGTTACATGACCTTATCCAAGCTTGAAAATGCATGTTCATTCAAATTCTCTTTTAACATGTTTTTTAAAAAAGGTCTTTAACTTATCTGATAACCAGGATCAAATTTTACACTTTAACTCATAAATTTTAGCCCATAGCTTGGTGCCAAAACTAGGAGCGGACCCTGACTTGTTACCAGATTAGATTATTTAGCTTTGGCTGAGCCCTGTCAAGCTTTCTCCAACACGTGGTGATTTTTCCCAGATCTTCATACAACTGCTGTGGATAGCAGGGTTGTTAGAACTATGAGAACTCAACATATGAGAGATCACTATTCAAATTCTTTTTGCATGCAAGTTCCACCTTGTCCTGACCTCTGCCTAATTTTCATCTTTTGTCATGTCCCCAGTCTAAATCCTACCTATCTTTCAGCTCTATCACCTACTTTGAGAAACTCCAACTTCCTCGTTCTCCCTTCCACTTTGTAGAATTAATTTCTCCATGTTGCCATCTTATCTAGCACATACCTCCATTAGCTGATCAGTCAAAAACTGTAAGAAAAAATGCCCTCTGCCTTGGATGGTGTGTTTCAGTGGACTGAGCACCATACTGTAAACCAAGAGGTTGCTGGTTCAATTCCCAGTCAAGGCACATGACTGGGTTGCAGGCCGGGTCCCAGTTGGGGGTGTGAGAGGCAACCAATCAACACATTGACGTTTCTTTCTCCCCTGCTTCCCCTCTTTCTTAAGGGGCAAAAAAAAAATCTTCTGTTTCAATAGGAATGTATTGATGATTAGTTTTTAATAAATGATGTACATTAAGGAAATGCAGTGAGTGATATATGGAACAGTTCTTGAAAGTTGACTCATGGAATCAAATTGATATCTAAAAATCTCTCCATGGTATAAAGTCATTTTTTCACCAACATAAAATGTTGACAGAACCATACAGATCATCTTCCTATGCCCAGCCATCAAAACAATAACATTTAACGACTTCCAGCCAAGATGGAGGCATAGGTAGACACACTGTGCCTTCTTGCACAACCAAAATAAAGGCAACAATTTAAAAATAAAAAACAACCAGAACTGACAGAAAAATCGAACTGTATAGAAGTCCGATGACCAAGGAGTTAAAGAAGACACATCCATGCAGACTGGTAGGAGGGGAGGAGACAGGCAGCTGGGCAGAGAGGACTCGAGGCAAGGCTGTGGCTGGCAGACCCGGCTAGGCAGCAGATTGTGGAGCGCTGCACACAAGGTGGCTGGCAGACTGGGTGGTCCCACATTCGCATGCAGATAAACCAGGTGAAACTGGGGAGCGGGACAGACTGCTCAACCCCAGGCACCAGCATGGGGAAATAAAGCCTCAAACCAGACTGAAAACAGATGTTCTCATCAGACTGAAAACAGTCTGTAGGGGTTGAGGCATCAGTGGGAGAAACTCCCAGCCTCACAGGAGAGTTCATTGGAGAGACCCACAGGGTCCTAGAACGTACACAAGCCCACCCACCAGGTATCAGCACCAGAAGGGCCCACTTTGCTTGTGGGAAGCAGGGGAAGTGACTGAAATCCTGCAGAGAGTGGAGCAAGCGCCATTGTTCCCTCTCTGACCCCTTCCCCACATGTAGCATCACAACCCAGCGACTGGGCTGCCCCGCCCTGGTGAACACCTAAGGCACTGCCCCTTACTACCTAACAGCTGCGTCCAAAAAAATGGCCCAAATGAAAGTACAGATGAAAGCTCCATAAAAAATACAACTAAGAACAGAAACAAGTATAAAGGACATATGGACAAAAACTAGGGGAGGTGGAAATGGGAGGGAGGTGGGGAGGGCTGGGGTGATGGGCTGGGATGGGAGTAAAAGACAGAAAACTATACAAAAACAACAATTAAAATAAATTAAATAATACAACTAAGTGACGAAGAGGTAGCCAACCTATCAGACGCACAGTTCAAAACACTGGTAATCTGGATGCTCACAGAATTGGTTGAATTTGGTTGCAAATTAGATGAACAAATGAAGGCTATGCTAAGTGAAATAAGGGAAAATGTACAGGGAACCAATAGTGATGGGAAGGAAACTGGGACTCAAATCAACAGCGTGGACCAGAAAGAAGAAAGAAACATCCAATCAGAAAAGAATGAAGAAACAGGAATTCAAAAAATTGAGCAGAGGCTTAGGAACCTCCAGGACCTTCTTAAATGTTCCAACATCCCAATTATAGGGATACCAGAAAGGGAAGAGGAAGAGCAACAAGTGGAAAAGTTATTTGAACAATAATAAAGGAGAACTTCCCCAATCTGGTGAAGGAAATAGACTTCCAGGAAGTCCAGGAAGCTCAGAGAGTCCCAAAGAAGTTGGACCCAAGGAGGAACACACCAAGGCACATCATAATTATACTACCCAAGATTAAAATGAAGGAGAGAATTCTAGAATCAGCAAAAGAAAAGGAGGCAATTACCTATGAAGGAGTTCCCATCAGACTGTCAGCTGATTTCTCAAAAGAGACCTCATAGGCAAGAAGGGGCTGGAAAGAAGTATTCCGAGTCATGACAGTCAAGGCCCTACATCCAAGATTGCTCTATCCAGCAAAGCTGTCATTTAGAATGGAAGGGAAGATAAAGTGCTTCTCAGGTAAGGTCAAGTTAAAGGAGTTCATCATCACCAAGCCCTTATTATATGAAATGTTAAAGGGACCTATCTAAGAAAAAGAAGATAAAAAATATGAACAGTAAAAAGCAAACTCAACAGGTATTAACAACCACATCTAAAAAAAAGCAAACTAAGCAAACAAGTAGAACAGGAACAGAAACACAGAAATGGAGATCACATGGAGGGTTAGCAACAGAGGAGTGGGAGGAGGAGAGAAGGGGAAAAGGTACAGAGCATAAGTAGCATAGACGGTAGGTATAAAATAGACAGGGGAAGGGCAAGAATAGTGTGGGAAATGTAGAAGCTGAAGAACTTATATGTATGACACAAGAACATGAACTAAAGTGGGGGAATGTGGGTGGGAGGGGTATGCAGGGTGGAAGGGATTGAAGGGGGGAAAGTGGGACAACTATAATAGCGTAATCAATAAAATATATTTTTTAAAACAGAATAACATTTAGAGAAAGATGTAGGAACTCCTCCTCCAAATAGCTTAAATAGTATTAAATAAATTTTATTAGGAGTATTTAAAGAAAAAAGATATCTCTGAAAAGACTATCTGTTAATTGCTTGAATTACATAGCCACATAGACCACCACAGTGATATATTCAAACGCTTAGCATAAATGTATTTTAGTAAATCACTGTGGATAGTTTTAAAATAAAACACATATAAAGAAGGAAATCACACAACTCCAGTATGTGTAACACCACACTCTCCTATAATGGGTTTATGTACAGTCTGTCCCCTCTTTAAACTCTGAGTCTTGAAAGGGGAACCCATATCTTATTCATATTTGTATCAGCAAAGCTCAGCACAGTGTCTGGCACATAAACTTTTGATAACTTAATGAGAAGGTACATAAATTCCAAGAATAATTATCTTAGAAAACACATCTGGTTCCCACTGTACATCTGAATAACCCTCTCTCACTTGGATTGATTGTAATTCTGCCTTCTGGAGCAATGGAAAAATATTCCTAACTTTTCCACATAAGCACCTTTTAATTAGATGAAGAAAATACCTGTGATGGAAGGAGGAGACACCAGAATAAGAGTTAGGACAATTCTCAACCTGGCTGAATATTAAAATTGCTTTGAGAGCTTTTTAACAATACTAATGGAGGTTGGGGGGATGGGTGAAAAAGGGGCAGGGGTTAAGAAATACAAATATCCTGTTATAGAAACAGTCATGGGGATGTAACATACAGCACGAGGAATATACTCAATATTGTAATAACTATGTATGGTGTCAGAAGGGTACTAGACTTCTCAGGGTAATCCTTCATAAGGTATATAAATGTTTAATCACTGTTGTACACCTGAAGCTAATATAATACTGTGTGTCAACTGTAACTGAGTATTTTTTAATTAAAAAATACTAATGAAGTGATGGGGGAAAACGCAGACAATGTACTTGAACAACAATTTTAAAAAAGATGGAAAAAAAAACAAAACTAACGAGTGGGTCCTACTCCAATCAGATTATCTGGGGAGAAGACCTAGGCATTTTTTTTTTAACTTCAGAAGTGAAAGCAATGTGCAGCCCAGATTGCAAGTTAGAGGGCCTAGGTTGAAGTCCAGCCTCTGCAAAAAACTGTTTCCTCGTAAGTGTTTTACTTAAACCCTTTAGTTGTGTTTCTACACCTGTAAAATGAGGGTAACACCTGTTTTCATTTTAGATAGTTGTTAAGATCAAAGGAAATCATGTACAGAGAGTGCTCTGAAAAAGTGAAAACCACTAAACAATTGTTAGGACATTACAGAGACTTCCTTATTTTAGAGGACAATAGCACCATGAAAGAATTTTTCCAGATAATCCTACAAGAAGAAAGACTTGACTAGATAAAAGCTAGAGTGCTGTGGGTGGGGTAAAGGAGATTTGAATTCAACACATGCTTCCTCTGAGCCAACACTGTTTAAAAAATGCTAATACAATCTTAAACTCTGACCGGTGTGGCTCAGTTGGTTGGGCTTCATTCCTCAAATGAAAAGGTCACCAGTTCCATTCTCAGTCCTAGCACTGCCTAGATTGCAGGTTCAGTCCCTGGTTGCAAGAGGTAACCAATCAATGTTTCTCTCCCTCTCTCCTTCCTACTCCCTCTCTCTAAAAAAATAATTAAAATCTTTAAATATTTGCTTAACTGTTTACTCTTAAGGAACACAACAGGAAATAGAAATTAAATGAGAAAATACTTTTTAAGTTATTTTAATGACAAATGCAATTCACCTCTAAGGTACAATCATTGTTAATGTGAGCAATATGTTTATCATCAAATAATATATTTCATGAGACAAGGGTGTAATCTGTTTTCTGCAATTGATGACTAACATCTGCTCCCTCAAAAATGTATGCACAAGTACACTATCTTGCTGAGCAGACGCATTTAATTACTGTCCCTCCCCCCAAAATACTATTTTACCAATGTATGTTTAGCCAAAAAAGATTCTCTAAGATAAGATAGAGTAAAAATAGAAATACACCTAGAATTGTATATCTGAAACCTATATAATTTTATTAACCAATGTCACCCAAAAAAATTCAACTTGAAAAAATAGAAATAAAGCAAACAGGAATTAAAGAGCATGCCAATTCATGTTGCGAGTACCAAAAAATCACAAAATTATCTTCTGGAGAAGGAAGAGTGTGAGCAGAAAATATTACATTTAGTGGTTGGGAGATGAGGCAAGAGAAATTACAATAACACATTATCTATAGCGTATTTATAAATGTAATTAATCTCCTCAATTTCATTTTGTAGTATTCAATATCAACATTTTCACCTTCTTATCAGTATACTTTTAATTTTTTGCATTTTAAACTAAATTTTTCAAAACTTGTATTAGGTTTTACAGAACTGCTTAGTAAAATCTCCTATTGGTAAAATACAAAAGTACCAGATGCTGAAAAGAATATGAAAAATAGAAATTCTTAGATACTTCTGGTGGGAATATAAATTTAAAAACAATAGGCACTGTCTGATTAAATTTAAAATTGTCCCAGTTTCCTGTGGCTGCTGTAACAACTCACTGCAGACTTAAGTGCCTTGAAATAACAGATTATTTTCTCACAGTTCTGGAGACCAGAACTCCAAACTCAGTATCCCTGTGCAAATTCAAGGTGTTGGCAGGGCCACAGTCCCTTCAGAGGCTCTAGGAGAATACCCAGTTCTTGGTTCTTCCACCTTTTGGCAGTTGCTGGCACCGCCTAGCTGTGACCACATTGCCTCCCTCTCCACCTCTGTGAGCCCCTCCTTTTATACTTTGTGAGCGCTCCCTCTGCCTCTCCTCTATTAAGGACACTTGTGATTGCAGTTAGGATACACCTGATAGTCTCCCCGGCTCAGGATCCTTAATCTAACCACACCTGCAAAGATCCTCTTTCCATATAAGGTAACATATACAGCTTCCAAGGATTAGGACCTGTTTAGGGGCCACTGGTCAGCCTACTACAGGCATATAGCCTACAATCTAGCAATCCACTCCTAGGTAATTCCCCACAGAAACTCTTGTACAGGAATACCAGATGACAAGTACAAGAATATTTACAGCAATGTTGGCTATGGTAACAAAAAAATTGGAAACAACTCAAGTATCCATAAATAAGAGAATGGCTACACCATGATATTACCAGATAATTGACAATTACATAGCACTGGAAATAAGCATAGCTACACACATCGACATGGAAGACTCATATAACACATGTGGAATAAAGAAAAATGCAAGTCACAAGAAATACATATGACACACTACATTTACATAAGATCTTAAAACACAGAAAACTAAGCTCTATAATGTTTAGGGCTGTGTGCATAATGTGATAAAACAATAAAGAAAAGCAAAAGAAAAATAAAAACAAAACTCAGAATAGTGGTTTCTTACATGAGGAGAAGGAGATTTGGATTATAGAATACACAGAGGGCTTTAAAGGTACTGGTAAGAATCCATTTATTTCTTGACTGGGCGGTGGGGTCACAGAATATTTATATATATATAATTTATTTTTTAAAGATTTTAGTTATTTTATTTTTAGACAGAGGGGACCAGAGGGAGAAAGAGGCAGAGAAACATGAATGTGTGGTTGTCTCTAGTGCACCCCCTACTGGGCACCTGGCCTGCAACCCTGACTGAGAATCAAACTGGCGACCCTTTAATTTGCAGGCTGGTGCTCAATCCACTGAGCCACACCAGCCAGGGCAATTTATTTATATTTATACATTCAAAAGTTCTACCCAAAACATATACACCTTACATGTATATTTTTAATGTATTATACTCATATAATATTAATTAGTGTAATTCCTATTATTATTCCAGCCCTAAAAAAGCAGACCAAGATCATTATCCCCACTATTGATAAGCACTTAGTGATTTCTCTAGAAATAGCATTACTGTAAAATGAAAGTATTCCCAGTTTATGGTGTGAAGAGCTCAAGGGCTGCATATTTTTAGGAACAGCGTGAGCTGATGCACAAGCTTAGCTTTGGGTGATGCTATAGCTGCATCTGCCTCTGGAAAGAGCTGCTGGTTGTCTAGGGAGACGAATGCCTAGGCAGGCACGGTTAAAGGTGGTGTGGGTGGGAGGGTGGACAGAGGCTGCCTCCCAGAGGATATTTGGCAGTGCCTAGAAACATTTTGGTTGTCACAAGTGTAGAAGTGCTACTGGCAACTAGTGGGTAGAGTTCAGGGATACTGCTAAACAACCTCCAATGTACAGGAAGTCCTCACAACAGAAATCATCCAGCTGAGGTTGAGAAACCCTGCTCTGTAGTGGAAGCATTCCACTTGAGTGGAAGCATTCACGAAGCCTATGTACTGCCATCGGACGTTAACTGTGATGACCCAATCTCCCATAAGGGATACAGAGAGCCCCCGTTTGCAAAACTTGTTGGTCCTCATACAGGAGGGATTCTACTCATATGCTCAATTAAAATACAAGTTTTACAGATAATTATTATGCACCAGAGGGTTCTGATAGATCGTAATCTCATCAAAGGTACAGACTTTGATTCATTCATCTTTGTATCTTCTCCACTAAAAATCTCAGTATGCTTTGAATTGTTTCTCCTGAAATAAGGCACAGAGCACAACACCTGGTGTATAGTAAACACTCATAAAGTCAGTTAACATTAGTTGAAAAAAATCTTTTTCAAATTTATTTCAAACTCTAGCAATAAAGCTTACAACTTTGCCTATTTTTCCCAAAAGGTATCCCAAGCACCAGAGAACCAGACACATAAAAGGGCTCAGTAAATATTTATTGAATGAATGAATAACTAAAAATGCTTCCTGATAGTGCACTTGCACACCCCCCCTCAAGAAAACAAAACAACAGAAAGCAATAGGTACAATACAATGAGGTATCAGGTCCACACGCACTCCCAGGGCAGCACTCCTCCTTGAGACACCCAACCTCATCTTCTAGTCAACATGAACGAGAAAGCTGAAATTAGCATCACGCCTACACTGGTAAGAGGCACTGGTAAGCCCGTGGCCTGTAACTGTTTGGCTGGGGTAGGCAAGAACATGAATGTACACCCAGTGTACTCAATAAAAATTACCGATGACCGTGGCTGACCACTAAGCACTTCTAAGAAACATGAGAAATTCTGCATCTTTTATGCTATTGAATCTTGCCCTTCTCATCAATTCCTGCTCACAGCTGTGCCTGGCTAATTAAAACTGCCTGGAAACCTCGTCTATCACTTTACTGGTTATTTCTTCTACTAAATCAAAAGACTCCACTTTAGAATTCAAATCCATCTGTTTCCCTCAGTCTGCAAAGAACAAATGTTCAGAAAAACTAACCAACTAGCTAAAACTAAATGTACCTTTCCTAGCTAAGACTTCATATGTAGTCGGAGGCAGGGAGCAAGGAGTGCAAGGATAATTAACCATACTGGATATTTAGATCTTCAACTCCCAGTTTAGCAAATCAGGGACAAACCCACATTCTGCATTAAATGACAGATTCTTCATTTCCAAAAACAAAAGAAAACCAAAACAATCTATTGGTTGAAGCTACTGTTGGGTTTCCAGACAGAGAGAGAAATGACCACTCTATAACATGAAGCAGGAGCTAAAGCTTTTGTGTTGAGGCTGCCATGGTTCCTGAATTTCTATAGCCTTCATAACTGTGCTAAGAGTCACTGGGGGCTTATTGTCCCCAACCATGAACTCAGAGGCTGGGAAAAGAAAGGAGGGGAATGTGTTCAATAACAGCCAGGCTCAATTGCTCCCATTTTTTTTTAAATAGGAGAAAAAAAAAACATGGAATTTCATATTCCTAAGTAAGAGCTTTCCTAGTAGAAGGAGTTTATCAATTATTTGGATTAGTATTTTATATACACATAAATTCAGAAAATAGTGGGGTCCACAGCAAACTGGAAAGTGCATGTACCTCTTAAAGGTACTGAAATTCATGTATTTTTTAAAATTCTGCATGCTAAACAATACCTATCTGTGGGTTGAATTTGGCCTAACAATAGTTTGTAATCCTGTGGGCCCAAATTCTTTATATCTCATTTTTCATAAATATATGCATTTACTATATAAAATATATGTTTATGTATTTCATGGGGAGACAAATGTTGAATTTAAAAACTATGCATCAATAAAACTAAAAAAAAAATATTTCTCTGATGATAAATGAGTTGGCATCTGTCACGTAGTTCCCTTTGAGAAACGAAACTCCAGAATTGGGAATAACCTAGTGATTAAAATACAAAGCCAGGTAAAATGAAGAATTTACCTGCACATCAATTACCTATCACTAACCATCAATATGCACATTGCTAATGGGAATAATACTGGACCCCTAGTGGGTAGAACTTGGAGCTATGCCCCACAGCCTTCCTTCCGTTCTACCATAGCCAAGGCACAGCGCACTCTCCGTAGTCATTGTGCTTTCCCAACCCAGTAATGCTCGGGGCAGAAGGAGAGGGGGTCCACGGCAGGTGTTAAGAACTGCTGATTTAGAACATAAGGACAGTATGTTGGCCCAAGCTGTGTTTGCTCTCATGCCAATTGCTTGCCATATGAACTATAAACACATTCCGTTTAAGTGGATGATGTGTAATAGGACAATACACAGAATTCCCTCTCTGAGCTCTTTCATGCTGTCACCTTATTGGCTCTGCCAAGTCCCTGTCCCAGGCTTGGGCAGAAATAATTCACTTCTTAGTTTGGACAGACCATAGAGATAAAGCGGTAGAGATCAGTGAACATAAAGATTGAATGTCTTTTAAAGACCAAACATTCTAATTGCAGGTGGAAAATTTTTTTATTTATTCAAATCACTATGGCACAGTGAAAAGTTATGATTACTTGCATATTGAGAAATAAACTAGATTAACACTAGGAGTGTTGTACAAAGAGATACATTTAGAGGACCATATATTTTATCTGGATGACCATAACTAATCTTTCTATTTTTGTAAGCAGCCTCTAAAGCAAAAGTTAAGAAATGGATCAATTTTATGGTTCAGAGAAATAAATCTCACCAAGTAGACTATACTATGTCCTTGAAATAGGTCTTATGATGCTCCTGAAAGTTGTATCACACAGCACTGTGGATCAAAAACTTAAAGTCACTAAAATATCAGGCAGAGCACAATCCTATCTTTGGAATGTGCACACATATGGTAAGGTTTATACATGAATGTAGGGGGTGTGTGTAAATACGTGTATTTATAGAGACAGGAAGTTAGGAGAGAAGAGGTACAGGTTCGAAATCTTAACACTGGAAGAGTTACAGTTGATTTTTAACTTCTTTTTTTCTTATCTTTATTTTCCAAGTTGTGTACAATAAGCACAAAATTGCCTTGGAACTGGGATGGGGTGAGAGAATAGATAATAATATCGTGGGAAAAATACTTAAACTGTAACATTAGGTAAACAAAGTAGGCTGCAATTCAAAAAATAAAATGTTTTTCCTACTTTTAAAAAATTATATATAGCCCTGACTGGTGTAGCTCAGTGGATTGAGTGAATGCCTGCAAACCAAAGCATTGCTGGTTTGATTCCCAGTCAGGGCAAATGCCTGGGTTGTAGGCCAAGAGGCAACCCATTGATGTTTCTCTTGCACATCGATGTTTCTCTCCCTCTCTTTCTTTCTCCCTTCCACTCTTTCTAAAAATAAATAAATAAGATCTGTAAAAAATAAAAATAAAAATTATATATAGAGAGAAACCTGGAAGAAAAACTCACAAATCAACATTTCGAAAATGTGTTGCATGACATCTCCATGTCGAGTTACTTTCCAATGGAGTCAAACTGACAGAGATAAGCCCTGCTTCTTGTTGAAGAAGAAATCAAAGGAAACATCTAATTTCACTTATTTCTGGTTATACAAATTTCAACTTATCCATGCTGAGAACAGATGGCAGAAGAAATTGGTCTAGAATTCAGTGGCGGCAGGGCAAACATGGTCAATGGGAAATACAGTATTCTTCATTTTAACCTTTCCTAGAAACAGCGCCTGGAGTGTTATGGAGTCAAAATGGAGGAGCAAGTGTAGGAGGATTCTATTTTTGGCAAGGGCTGAAGGCAAAGGAGAAAAATGAATTTGATGACAGAAGCCTACTTGTTCCCTGACTGGTGTAGATAAGTAGGTTGAGCACTGTCCATGAATCTAGGGTCGCTGGTTCAATTCCCAGTCAGGGCACACACCTGGGTTACAGGCCAGATCCCTGGTTGGGGGCTTGGGGGTGTGCAAGAGGCAGCTGGTGGATGTTTCTCTCCCTCTCTTTCTCTCTCCTGTACCCTCTCTTTAAAAATAAAATTTTTAAAAATGTTTTTAAAAAGAAGCCTACTTATTCTAGAAAAGCAAGAGAGTATTCAAGAATACCTCAAATAATTTTATATTTCTGGAAAAAGTTTTTTTGAAAGACTATTGGTAATAAAAACACAGCCCTTTTTATTTTGGTATCAAATGCCTTTTTAGTCTCAAAACCCAAAATAAGCATGCCATTCTCACAACATGTTGAAAAGAAGAAGGTAATAATCATTTCTGAAAAAGCAGTGTACGTTATTAGGGAAAAATATTTTGTGTAACTTTTCTTGCTTTGATTTCACTGATTTTGGGAGTAGTACTTCTCCTAAGCTTCTAAGCAGTCTCATACAAATGCCAGGATTTGCTTCTCAGAGGTCTAAAGTGCCTATTTTGTTTTTCTTCATTAAGGACATGAAGTCAATGAAGTAAAAGAGTCCCTTCCTAATCTCTCAGTACATTTTTTTACCTAATAAACTTTACACATCAGTGTTCTTGGATGAATTAATTTTTCTGTGCTTCAAAAGAAGCAAACATCTTTAGTGTCCCCTCAAGTGAATAAGACTTTATTTCAACCTAAGAAAAATCATCCAATTTAAAAAGCTTAAGGCTGTCAGCAAGACACACCCTCAATTTTATTGTCCACATAATCTGCTGTGATTTACGATGCCAATACTTTCGGCCACACGTCACACCACGCTTTGTTCTCCTGGTTATTAGACCCCTTGGTGAAAGGGCCGGGTCAAGTCTCTTGGCTACATGGCAGCTCAGTCAACTAGAACCAAATACTAAGTTGCAGTTCAATCTACATTAAGGGTCTTTAGTTTCCCAAAGAAAGAGCTCAACTCTGTGTCAGAAATCCACGTGAGTGTTAATGGCATCATAAATCATCACCTTCATTCATCAGCCACCTCATTTCCTAGTCTAGCCATCACTTCAAATCAAGTAAGGGCTTATTTTCTTTACCTTGCAGAAACCTGAAAGATCTGAAAGTCAGCTTTCTGTATAGATCCATCAAGTGGCCAGCCCTTGCTCACCCCTCCTGACTTGCTTTGTACGTGTTTACAAAGAATTCCAATCTCTTGCTTCCAAAGTAATACAAGCTTACTGTAAGAACAGAGGTCCCCAGTGCACGAAGGGGACAGGGCTCATCTTCAGCCCTGGCACTATCACCTCCCACCAAATATGCCAGGGTGGAGTGTGTCCAGTGTCTGCCAGGACACAGATAACAGCATGCAGCTGTCCCTCCTTCTGCTATCTCAGAATTCAGCTCAACACCATGGAAATCTTCCCTCAGTAACCAGTTTAAATCATCTTTTAATAGTAAAAAAACAGGTGAATGTTTCAGGAAAGAGGACTATTTAAGGTGGCCCAACAAAGACAACTCTGGAGATTTCTAGATCTATCTATAAACTCTTCATAGTGGCTGGATAGATTCAAATAAATCTCATCCTTTAATACACAGAAACCTCTAGGCAAGGGAGTAAGAGTGAAAAGTTTAGTGTATTTAGTTGCCCCCCCCCCCGTTAATACTACAGATAAATTGTAGAAAGTCATCAGAGTATTTTTACACATCTTTACACTACACTGCCTGACTTAAATTGTGCCAATGCACAAGAAATATTTCATTACCAAGGATATCATATGTATCTACTTAGTAACATTGCTTAACAAATAAAATATTGCTCAGTATGTTTAAGAGGCAAAAATTCTAACCTATGCTATGTCAGTCACTACCCTTTCTGTTCCCTGATTTCCTAGTCTTTAAAACAAAGGCAGAATGACCCACACATAGCCGTCTCAGAAATGTGAAGAAAGAAGCTACAGGCATAGCATGCCCATTCTCTCTCAAATGTTGGTGTTTAGTTCAACTTAATAAATATTCAGTAAACATACCACACTGTGGGTAGTAAGGAGGATGCGGTGTTCTCTCATTCACAAATGCACATACACTTACGGGGAAATTGAGAACTTTTCCCATTTAGCAGCTTTTTGTTTTTGTAATTTACAGAATGCTTCACTTTTAAAAATATATCAGGGTAAATGTCATAGTTTCAATGTGACTTGGAAACAAGAAAATCATCAATAAACATAAGATATCTGTTTAGTTTGGGTCACATTAGGTCCCTTAAAAATAAAAACGGGGAAAAAAAGAACAACCCAAAACAAGCTCACTAGGTTCAACCTTGCTGGCCTAGGAATTTAAATTCACGATTTAAAAATATTATTCACCATCACCTTGCTAAGAAATGAAAAAGCCTACGAATAAATAGCAGGGCTGAAACAGAAATATCCAAAGAAAAAACTTACTATGTTAGATGAGTGAATTACAGTCACTGAATGTTACATTACATAGAAAAGTAAAAGCTTGTAATTATGTTTTTGGGGCATGGGGAGATTTTGCCTCGTGAGGTTGCTGAGAACGTTATTTTTGTTTTTAGATAGTATAGAGGTGTACAGTTTCCACATGCACAAAAACTATACTTCATGGCAAGGCTATGTTTCAGCTGGACTTTACATTTTTTAAATTAATTTCTTTATTTTTAGAGAGAGGGGAAGGGAGAAAGAAAAAGAGGGAGAGAAACATCAATTGGTTGCCTCTTGCAAGACCTGGCCCACAACCCAGGCAAGTGCCCTGGTGGGGAATCAAAGCAATGACCTTTTGGTTCCCAGGCTGGTGTTCAATCTATTGAGCCACACCAGCTGGGGTCAGACTTCACTTCTTGATTTCCTTCCACTATACGTTTGCGTCTGTTCAAATGTTAGACAGAATAACAATGAGAAATTCTGAAGAAAGGATGAGAGGAAATGGTAAGGACCATCATCATAAATCTCTGAGCTGCCAAATTATGACTTAGAGCAAGAACATCCATCTGTCCCCCCACTGCCTTGAAGTAGGCTTATAAAATTCCCATAGCAAAATTCATTTAGATTCACTTTCATATTAAAAAAATAACACTCAAAATTCTACCTTTTGGACTGTGTTGTAAAATATCAACAAGATGGGTAATGATCTAAGAAAGGGGGAAAAACATACACACTTTAAGAACATGTAACATCTTGAAATCAAATACCAAGAACCATCAATCTATTGATAGTTCCTTACTCAAAAAACTGAACCTACCAGCCAAAGTCTTTAATATCCAAGCACACACGGGATGAATAAGAATCTAAAGTAGTCAGTGATAGAGAGAAACGAGCCAGGGAGCCAGCTGCACTGCCCCTTCTACCTAGCTCTAAGGCCTCTGGTCTTCTGCCATTTGCTCCAGACACTCTTTTCCATACTTCAACTTCTTCATGAAATGAGTTTTCTTTATATGTATAAGAGCTTTGATTTTCCTTATTATGGTCTAAAAGCTTTGTTCAATCTTATAGTGAGAATCCTTCAAAAGCAGAGTTGTTTTTTTTTTTAATTAAAAAAAAAAAAAAGCTCCATTCCTCTTCTTTATGATACCAAATTGCTGTCAAAAGACTGGATTTTTCCTCACCTTCTCTAAAGATTGAAACTGCATTTGTGTTTTGGAGGTAAAGAAAATGGGCTAGCCCTGGCTGGTGTGGCTCAGTGGATTGAGCACTGGCCTGAGAACCAAAGAGTCGCTGGTTCAATTCCCAGTCAGGGCACATGCCTGGGTTGGGGGCCAGGTCCCCGGTAGTGGGGGGCACTCAACAGGCAACCACACATTGATGTTTCTTTTCCTCTTTTTCTCCCTCCCTTGCCCTCTCTCTAAAAATAAATAAATAAAAATCTTAAAAAAAAAAAAACAAAAACATTTCTAAGGGACAAAAAAGAAGGTAGGGGACTTCCGGCCAAGATGGAGGTGTAGGTGGACACACTGTGCCTCCTCTCACAACCAAAATTAAGGACAACAAAGATTTAGAAACAAGAAAACAACCAGAACTCAAAGAAAATTGAACTGTACGGAAGTCCAACAACCATTCATCCAGACCAGTAAGAGGGGTGGAGTCATGGCAGGAAAAAGTGGAGGTGCGGACCTGGCATGCAGGCAGCAGTGGCTGGCAGATCCCAGGCGCACAAGCAGCGGCTAGCAGACCCCAGGCTGGCAGATCCCAGGCGCACAGGCGGCAGCTAGCAGACCCCGGGCATGGGGTGGCAATTGTGCAGACCCAGTGAGGCCGTGCAAGGCGGCTGGCTGACCAGGTGGTCCCACATTCGCGCACAGATAATCCAGGCAAAGGGGAAGTGGTGGAAGGGACTGGAATCTGAGAGAGAGCAGAGCAAGCACTTTTGTTCCCTCTCGGACCCCGCCCCCACACACAGCGTCACTACCCAGCAACTGGGCTGTCCCACCCTGGGGAACACCTGAGGTTCCACCCCTCACTATGTAACAGCCGCGACTAGATGGAAAAAAAAAAAAAGAAAGAAAAATGGCTCAAACCAGGGAACAAATCAAAGCCCCAGAGCCAATTTATCTAAGCGACGAAGAGATAGCCAACCTATCACATGCACAATTCAAAGCACTGATGATCAGGATGCTCACAGAATTGGTTGATTTTGCTTACAAATTAGATGAAAAAATGGAGGCTACAATAAGTGAAATGAAGAAAAACGCACAGGGAACCAATAGAGATGGGAGGAGAACTGGGACTCAAATCAATGGAGTGGACCAGAAGGAAGAAAGAAACAACCAAACAGAAAAGAAGGAAGAAACAAGAATTCAAAAAAATGAGGAGAGGCTTAGGAACCTCCAGGACATCTTGAAATGTCCCAACATCCGAATTATAGGGGTACCGGAAGGGGAAGAGGAAGAGCAACAAGTGGAAAACTTATTTGAACAAATAATAAAGGAGAACTTCACCAATCTGGCAAAGGAAATAGACTTCCAGGAATCTAGGAAGCTCAGAGAGTCCCAAAGAAGGTGGACCCAAAGAGGAACACACCAAGGCACATCATAATTACATTAGCCAAGATTAAAATGAAGGAGAGAATTCTAGAAGCAGCAAGGGATAAGGGGATAGTCACCTACAAAGGAGTTCCCATCAGACTGTCAGCTGATTTCTCAAAAGAGACCTTGCAGGGAAGAAGGAGCTGGAAAGAGGTATTCCAAGTCATGAAAGTCAAGGACCTACATCCAAGATTGCTCTATCCAGCAAAGCTGTCATTTAGAATGGAAGGGAAGATAAAGTGCTTCTCAGATAAGGTCAAGTTAAAGAGGTTCATCATCACCAAGCCCTTATTATATGAAATGTTAAAGGGACTTATCTAAGAAAAAGAAGATAAAAAATATGAACAGTAAAAAAACAGCAAACTCATAGGTATTAACAACCACACCTAAAACAAAAGCAAACTAAGCAAAGATCTAGAACAGGAACAGAACCACAGAAATGGAGATCACATGGAGGGTTAGCAACAGGGGAGTGGGAGGAGGAGAGAGGGGGACAAGGTACAGAGAATAAGTAGCATTGACGGTGGGTAGAAAACAGATGGGGGGAGGGCGAGAATAGTGTGGGAAATGTAGAAGCTAAAGAACTTATGACACATGGACATGAACTAAAGGGGGGGATGTAGGTGGGAGGGGGTGTGCAGGGTGG
>PVKU01001480.1:22708-168751 GCA_004027475.1 Anoura caudifer | reverse complement strand
GGTGTGCAGGGTGGAGGGGAATGAAGGGGGGAAAATGGGACAACTGTAATAACATAATCAATAAAATATATTTTTTAAAAAAAAGAAGGTAGGGATGGAGGGGGACAATGACCAGGGAGGGGCATGGTCTGGCCCAGGGCAGTGCTGAACTTCATTCAGGTCAACTGTAATAAAATGTACAAAGTCCAGAAAGATTCAGCTGCAAAATAACACAGCTATGTAACAAAAAATCTCTGTTCTATTTAGGTACTTGAAAATATAGGTAGCAAAGAAAAATTTTTAACTATCAACCTGGTTTTAAACACACAGAGCACAAATTTAATAGATCCTCAAAAACTCCGCAGAAGAAACTGGTGCATGGCTTGTGAAGAGACCTTGTGTGCAAGGAAGAAAACCTCAGAATTTCTATAAGACAGTCAGCTGCTGAAAGGCTGAAGGAAGCACCTTGGTTTTCACATTAGCAAACATCCATGACAAGGGTGAAGTCTTGCTTTAACCCACACCAAAACAGAATGACTACACCATGGAAACAAACAGAAGGATTTCATAAGAACTATGAACCTGACTGGGCAGCCCTGACCAGCAGCCACCCTACCCAGGGCAAAACTATGCTGACACATCCACAAAGTTATCTGGGCAGCTCTGCAGTTCCAAGGATGAGCACATGGCTTCATGACAGAAGCGGGACAATTGAAAAACAGGTGAGGAATTCTTACTAGGTACCTTTTTAGGCAAATGGATATTTCATCAAACCTGTGCTACTTCTCTAAATTCTAACCATACTACCCCACAGAAAAGGCTCTGAAATTATTAACCCACCTACAAACTGTTTTTATCACCTCTCTCACAGAACATATTATACCATGAAAAGAGCACCAGTTTCTTGGCTTTCATATTTCCCCAAATGAGGCTTTTACTTGGGTTTCAACAATGACTGCTGAACAGAGATAAATTGAGTTATTTTAAGAAACTACGACCAGATCCTTTCAGGCTGCAAGGCAAAATCCCAAAATAAATTCTAAACTTTGACTTTGAAAAGTTAGGCTAAATCTCCATCTCCTGTACCCCTAGGAACTACCTGCTTGCTAAATTACAGAAATATAACTTTTCAAATGTGAAGGGTCATTTTAATCACATCAGCCAGCCAGCATTTGCCCAAATATAATAGGTACAATACAAGATTAATAATAGCTGCTATTTTTTCTGATGTTCTTTAGCCTGGCTCCCAAAAGAGACAGAAAGAGGGTAAAACCAGGGTGTTAATCAGATGCTCCTATAAAAACCAGGGAATAATACCTTGAATCTCAAATTATTTTGAGTCATCACTACAAAACTATTCTCACCCATAATATATGCAGGTTATTTCAAGTCCTAACTCAGTTTTAAACATTGCAGATATTAAGCGTTTGAGTCTTGTATAAACAAAAAAGAGGCTCAAAACAAAGAGAAATGCTGCCCTACAGATCAAATCTTTATTCTATACTTAACTAAACATAAGATTAAAGGTGTTCCCAGTCATCATCTTTCAGCTACACCACACCTGGATGATCAGAGAGGAATTGGTATCAAGAAATAAAGAAGGTCCTGGCTGGGTAGCTTAGTTGGTTAGAGCATTGTCCCAGTAAGTCATGGTTGTGAGTTCTATCCCCAATCAGGGCATATACAAGAATCAAACAATGAATCTGTAAATATGTGGAACAACAAATTGATTTTCTCCCTCCCTCTTTCTCTCCTTTCCTTCTTCTCTCTAAAATAAATAAAAATAAAAGAAATTTCCTTTTAAAAAATTATTTATTTTTAAATTTTATTTATTTTTATTTCCCTCTCAACTGATAGGGAGGAAAAAGGAGGGAGAAGGAGAAGGAGAAAAACGATGCTGTGGGAGAGAGACAGCTATCAGTTGCCTCTCACATGTGCCCCAAACAGGGACCAAACCCACAACCCAAGCATGTGCCCTGACCAGGAACTGAACCAGTGACCCTTTGCTTTTTAGGATAACACCCAACCAATTGAGCCACACCAGACAGGGCAAAATAAAATTCCTTAAAAATAAAAAAAATAAAGATGGTAATTCTTCTATTGTGTACCAATAGATGAAAATACATGGACAGAGTCTCTTTGTACATTCTTAATTATTTTATTTCAACAGAAAGAGAAATACCACTAGCCTACAGAACTGTGAGACAATAAAATATCTATTAAAAAAAGAGAGAGAGAACTACCATATGATCTCACCTATAAGTGGAACCTAATCAACAAAACAAACATAAAGGACACAGGACAGAGCCGAGGGAGATAGGTTTGAGGGTGGGAGGCGGGGATGGGTGGGGATGGGTGAGGGGACGGGTGGGGTGAAAATGGAGACAACTGTACTTGAACAACAATAAAAAAAGAAAGAAAAGCAAACATAGACTTGAGGTGGTAAACACACAGTACAATATACAGATGTTGTATCGCAGAATTGTATACCTGAAGCCTGTATAATTTTATTAACCATGTTACCCCAATAAATTCAATCAGAAAGAAAAAGAAAAGCAAACATATCAATAGAGATAGGAGGTCCAGATTTTCCAGTCTGTTCTGTGAATAGGTACATCTATTATATTAGACTTTGTTGGTCTGAAATCAGTAATGCAAACTACAGAACACAAAGCAAACAGGGTCAGATCTGCTACAAATACAAGCTAATTGTTAATATTTTGTTGGTATAAAACCACTACTTGAATGCTGCATCTGTAAGTATTAGCATTACTAAGCCTACAATTTGCATAAAACAGTTTACAAATTACAAATCTCCATACTGGTTAATCTAAAATTGCTACACTGTGCTACGACCCAGTAATTCAACCAACAGCAGGTTTCAGCAGAAACACTAGGGATTCAAGAGTGGAGTCCAAGTGTCCCATCGTGGAACATGAATTCTTCTACAATTGTGTTTAATAGCACTTTGGAAACTCAAAGCTCCACACAAATATTCAACATCACTGGGAGAGAAACCCTTTAGCACTCTAAAAATCCCTTTAAATTACAAACCGTCAATAGTAACGAGCTGCAGAAACACATTTTAATTTTAATAATTACTATAAATGTATAATTTATCAAACTTTATTAAACAAGTAACACTCTAAATGCCAAAAACCTTTTAGCCTTCTATAAGGTTAAATTATCTTTAAAAGAGATGTAAAGAAAAAACAGTCATGTACAACAGGACAACAATAGTACATCCATAAATTACTATGCAACCATTAAAATTACGTTTTTAATTTGACGAAATAGTCCCAACAAGTGATTAAAGGCCACAAAACTGCATAAAGCACATAATCCCAATGTTATATATATATGAAGAAAACAGAATCTGCAATTAACGTAAAATAATATTGAATGTCAACTGTAGTTGAAAACTATTTTTAATTTAAAAAGAGAAAACTAGTAAAAAATTAATTAATATGGCTATTTCTAAATAGTGCAATCAAAGGCTATTTCTTTCCCCTCTTATGCTTTTAGGTCTTTTCTCTATCTTATACAACATCCATGTATCACTTTTTTGTAACCGAAGTTTTGCACAGCGTTGAAATACAATCAACTTAAAATCAGTTATTTTTCACATAGGTCAAAAAACAGAATGACTCCACATATTGGCATGTAAGAGAGAAAATGTGAAGACAGTCTGAGTTGAAATAGTCTGTGTGACAATTGCTGTGGCCTCTGACACACTTAGGGGCCAGTGCATCTCTTCTCAGAGTGGATAGCTCCCTGGCTCTGCTGGCCCCTGGCAGCAGCCCCAGACCATTGGTATAAGAAGCTGTCGCTCTCTCCTGCCTATATATGGACATGGTCTGTATTAACTGGATTACTAACCAAAATGGGTGTATGTCAGAAGGCCAAGGACATCAAGCAACAAGAGAAGTCCTCTGAAAGGATACGATAACGGCAAGGCATCAGGAAAGGAAAACTCTGGCTCCTTTTGGCTGAGCATGGTGCAGCAGGTTAAGCCAGAATTGGGCTTTCACTCCAATATTCCACTCCATTTCACTCCAAGTGAAAGCCCAATATTGGCTTAAGCAAATAATAAATTTTTTAATGTTTTTTTAAATTTTTATTTATTTTTAGAGAGAGGGGAAAGGAGGGAGAAAGAGAGGGAGAGAAACATCAATCAGTTGTCTCTCGCACTCCCCAACTGGGGTCCTGGCCCACAACCCAGTCATGTGTCCTGACCTGGAATCAAACTGGTGACCTTTCGGTTTGCAGGCTGGAACTCAATCCACTGAGCCACACCAACCAGGGCAAGCAAATGATAAATTTAAGCAAATCCATGAATTCTAAAATAATCCCTCTGAGAGTGTGAGGAAAAGAGGTCCTATCAAGTACTGTTACTTGGGAGTATGAAATGGTATGATCTCTTTGGAGAACTATTTGGCAGTATCTATTAAAATTTAAAATGGCCACCTATGACCCTAGTGATTCTACTTCTTGGGAATTACTCTAGAGAAATACTCCCACATGTACAAAAACAGGCATGCAAGGATATGCACTAAAGGACCATTTATAATAGTGAAAAACTGAAACCAAGCAAAACGTTCATTGTGGTAGTGTGAAGAATGGCCCCCCAAGACCTCCTAATCCCCAGAATCTGTGGATATGACTATAGATGGCAAAGGGGACTTTGCAGATGTGATCAAATTAAGGACCTTGAGATGGACAGAGATTGGATTATCTGGTGGGCTCTAAATGTAGTTGCAAGGGTCCTTGTAAGAAGAATGTGGGAGGAGTCAGAAAAAAAGGAATGATGACAGATCAGAGAGTAGGGTGATGAACTCTGAAGATGGAGGAAGGGGCCATAAGCCAAGTAATACAGGAGGCCACTAGAAGCTGTGAAAAGGCAAGGGAAGAGTTCTCTCCGAGAGTCTCCAGAAGCAACCAGATCTGCCAACACCTGATTTTAACCCAATGTGACTCATTTCTGACTTCTGGCCTCCAAAAACATAAAAGAATAAGTTTGCATTGTTTTAAGCTACTAAGTTTGCAATAAGTTGTTAGCACAGCAACAGAAAACTAAGACATACATCAATAGGGCAATGCCCAAATAAACTGTGGTATTTCTAGAGTCTTGTGCGGCACTTGGAAAAATGTGGTAGATCTATACCTAGAGACATAGAAAAACCAAAAAATCATTGAGTTTTTTTAAAGAAGCAAGTTACAGAAAGATATGTCCAGCATGACAAAGTGTTATATATATACAGACACATAAACATACACATTCAAAAACAGTCCTGAATACAAAAATTTTTCTCCCTGATATAACTGGGATGGGGAGTAGATGGAAACCAAGAGTAGGGGTGGTAGTCAAAAAGGAACTTCTGTTTCATCTGTTACTTCCATTTTTAAAATTTTTATATTTTATTTATTTGTTTTTAGAGAGAGGGTAAGAAAGAGAGACAGGGAAGGAGAGAAGCATTGAGGTGTAAGAGATACACTGATCAGTTGCCTCTTGCACACCCCAGCTGGGGACCTGGCCCACAACCCAGGCATGTGCATTGACTGGAAAGTGAACTGGTAATCCTTCAGTTCTCAGGCCAGCACTCAATCCACTGAGCCATACCAGCCAGGGCACTTCCATTTTTTTAAAGAATGCATTCATGTATTAGTTTTTAAAAATGAAATGGATGTATAAGCTATATTAAAAATGCATGATCCAAGTAAAAGTTTTACAATTTCTGCTGTCTTCTCTCCTTCTGACATAATTGCATTTGTCCCATAGTTGCTCACCTGCTGTTATTTACATATCTACATTGACTATTGTCTAAAACATCTTGCAAAATGGACCACCATTGTAAAACAAGATGCAAAGAGCGGAAGGGAGGAGAAAACACAGGACACTTTCAGGAACTAATGGTTCATAATTATCACCACAGACACTTAAGGACTTGGGAAAGAACAGGTGGATAACAATCCACCCAGTAGCCATGGCCAACAGGTGGTATTTTGTGACAGTCAATGTAGAAGCCAAGGAGACAGATAATAATCAAAATTGATTTATTTAGCAAGACCTTAGGCAAACAATTGGAAGAAAACTGAAATGAAGACTATCTATTCTCTCATCTGCCTAGCTATATTGCAAGTAAATTGGGAACAAAGAAAATTCCAGAGGAATCTCTCACTGAATCAATCAATATCTCTCTTTCATACACACTCACACACGCTCACACACACACACACACACACCCCACTATCTCCACTACCCACTACTAAAGAAAAAGATTCTGTTGATGGGATCATTTGCTTTGTGAACACTAAGTGAACGAACAAGCACAAGCTTAACCTTCCAGTAACATAGCATCTTATGGAGTCCATATCATACTCAAGCACATTCCTCCCTAGCTAATTCTTACATTAATCTTGTTATTATCCCCCTCTTAAAGGTGATGACATGGTCTAGCACCATGGTTTCAGACCCTGGACTCTGGACTGGAATCAGACCTACTTCAGTCTCAGTTTTGCTACTAACAGCATGAACTTTGTCAAGTTCCTCTGCTTCAGTGCCACAGGTCCTCATTTGTAAAATAAGAACAATAGTACCAGCCTCATAAGGTCTTTGTGAGGGTTAAATGGGTTAATGCATGGGGAGTGATTAGCACTGAGCTTGGCATACAATATGCTGACACTGTTGTCATGGTGGTGGCAGAGGTGGTGACAGTGATGACAAAGAAGCTGCAGTGGAAGAAGAAACCAGGGATTACTAAAGGTATGGAACTTGCCCAAGGTCACACAGCTAGTAAGGGGCAGAGCAAGAATTACAATTCCAGCCTGACTCTTTGAGCCTGCCTTTGACCTCTAGACAGTTCTGCCTTCCACATTGCTCAGAGACTTCATGCTAACTTCACAGCTAGTCAGCCAAGTCTGAGAGCTTCTGAACCATTTGCCCAGGCTCACAGAACTATGCACCAAGATTCAGTAACTCTTATTCCAGTGCTCATTAATTACATGGTGATTAATTCTACTGGTGAACAAAGGTAGTTTACTCATTTATTCAGTAACACTTCTAAATCCAGAGTTTAGAATTCTATAAATTCTGAATAAACATGCTAAAAACAGATCAACATTTATAAATCTAAATATTGTCTTAAAAATTTCACTTGAGTGTATCCTACGTATCCAAAGCCTTGACTATTTCAGATGATTAGCTCCAAACTCAAATTCTACTTCCCTTACATGAAAAAACAAAACAAAACAAAAAACCAGTAACGAACAACAAACAAAAACCCTTGCTGAGCCTTTTTTGATTCCCTAAATATCAGGAAAGCATTCTGGGCCTATGTGGGATTTTGTTTGTTTTATTAAGGTATAACTGGCATGAAATAAACTACACACATTTAAAGTGTACAGTTTGATACATTTTGACACATGAAACATACAACCATGAAACCATCGCCACCATCAAATAGGGATCATAACCCTCACCCCAAAAGTTTCCTCAGGCTGCTCTGCCACCCACTCTCTGATCCCTTCCTGCCTGCCTCCATCTCCAGGCAACACTGGTCTGTTTTCTGTCACTACAGATTCCTTTGTGTTCCCTATAATTTCCACAGAAATGTGCTCCTGTTTGGGTTCTTGCACTCAGCATAAATCTATGCTGTGAATATCAACAGTTCATTTATTTTTATTGTTGAGTAGAACTTACCATATGGATGTACCACAGTTGTTTGTCCATTCACCTGTTGGTGGACAGTTTTTGGTGATCACAAATAAAGGTGCCATGAACATTCATGTTCAACTCTTTCAATGGCATGTGTGTAGTGGGTGGGGGGGGGATCCTCATAAACAAATACAATGAAACACAAGAAACACTAACCAAAATGCTTGGGTTCAAAATTATTGTAATTTTTTAATATAAAGTAAAAAATATCTTGGCCACCTTGGGCAAGTCGATTAGCATCTCTGTCAACATCCATATGCATGATGCCTGTCCCCACCTGGAGTTTGCAGAGAAAAATGAGATAGGAAGCAGAAACCTTTTGGAACTTTCACAAATGAGCTACTGCTTTAAAATAAATAAATAAATTAATTAATTAATTCCCTTTGTTTAAAAAAGACTAATGTTCTATGAAATATAATGCAAAATTAATAATATTTGAGTGGGCATTTTTGAGCTATTGTTTTTTAATTTCTTTTAAATTTATGTTTACTTGAACTCTTAAAAATAATTTCCTACATGCTTTTTGCTTTTGCCAGCAATGCAAAATTAAATACAGATAGCTATTTTAAAGGCCAAGAAAGAGCCTCACTCTGCATTTTTAATTCACACAAAGTAAGGCAAAGTCCTTATCTACAAGGCCCTACTTGGTGTGTATCTCCCGTCCACCATGTCCTATCACCATCCTCTCCCCTTTGCTTACCGGGCTCAGAGCTCTAAACTGAGGATGCTGAGGATTCTTCCTTCTCAGGGACTTGGCTCTTGCTATCAGCTGCCGGAATGAACTTTCCCCAGTAGCCATATGGTACTCTCCCACTTCCTTCAGGTCTCTGCTCAAAAGCCATCTTGGACCTTCCTTTCCTGCTCACCCTATGTAAAGTAAAGCTCTCCTGCACTATTACTCCCGACCTCCTCTCCCAGCTGCACTTTTCTCTACAGCACTTATCATTAGACATTTATGTTATATTATGTATTTGATGATTTGTTATTGTCTATATCCTCCCACTAAAATAAAAGCATTTTAAGAATAAGGATTTTTTTAATCCCTTTCTATGTCCCCAACACCTGCAACAGTGGGCCTATCTCACTCCTGAATTCCACAAATATTCATGGAATAAATTTGTTGATTAAACAACTATTTGACTTAAACACATTCTTTTAGAATTTACTGCGAAAAAAGCTCTTAATTCGAATGCTCATCTCTTGCTTAAATTAAAACACTAAGTTAATGTTAATGTGCTTGTCAGGATGGGTTCTTTTTTCATATTGACAGTTAACTTTGAGCAGCACTAACTGAGTGAAAACAAACAAACCAGGAATTTAAAGTCAGGAAACCTAGGGTCCAATCCTCTGCCCTTCCAAAACTAGCCACACTACAGTGACCAAGTCATAATCGCTCCCATCTCAGGTAACTTCTCTCTAAAATGAGAGAAATTATTATTGCCAAGGACTCTTCTTGCTCTAAAAATCTGAAACTGTATTGCAGCTAATGCAATCTTTTTTTAAAAAATTTTATTTTATAAGACTTTATTTGAGCCACGCTGATGACAACTGCTGGGAAGCAAGATCACAAATGTTCCCTAGAGCAGTCTTTTTTTTTTTTTTGAAGATTTTTATCTATTTATTTTTAGAGAGAGGGGAAGGGAGGGAGAAAGAGAGAGAAAGAAACATTGATGTGCAAAAGAAACATGGATTGGTTGCCTCTCATAAGCCCCAGCTGGAGACCTGGCCTGCAACCCAGGCATGTGCCCTGACCAGGACACTAATCAGTGACCTTTCCCTTTGCTGGACGGCACTCAACCCACTGAGTCACACCAGTCAGGGCACTAGTACGTCTTCTGCATTAAGGTTACCAACCATAAATTATTTTATTTTGAGTCTCACCTCCCAAAATGAAAAATGGATAACTGAAGGATTCTACAGAACTATAAAACCCTGGTGAAAAGGACCATCATTGTCCTAGCTGGGTAGGTCACTTGGTTAGAGTCTCATCCCAATACACCAAGTTTATGGGTTTGATCCGAGGCCAGGGCATATACAAGAAGCAGCCAATAAATGCATAAGTAAGTGGAACAACAAGTCAATATTTCTCTTTCTTTCCCTTCCCCTCTCTCTGCATGAAGGCATATGTTTGAGACGAATAGTCCTGGGATTCATGTCCAGACTCACTTCCCTATGAGTAATCTTGAGCAAGTTACACACCTGCTCTGCACTTGACTTACCTCATCTATACAATGGGTACAATGTTTACAATTGTTACAATGGGTAACAATATGTAGCTAGAAGGATCCTTTTGAGAATTTAAAAAGATGAGGCCTGATACAAAGGATACATTTAATCAAGATTATTACAATTAAATAATTAAATGCGAACACACACAAATGCAAATTTAATAGTCAAAAAATATTCTTAGTCACCCATTTCTCCTGATACTACGTAGCCTACATAATGCAGAAAGAAATGGAAAAAAACTTCTTCACAACTGCCAGTCATAAACATTTACCACCCTTACATGCACATATTGGTTCCTGATAGGTCAGACCAAAAGAATTTTAAGGGCTTTTTTTTTTTGTTAATCTGTCAGGCTAGAGATGTTCTTTTGTTTAAAATCATTCTCCTGAGGAAATAGCTGACAAATTCACTCAACACATTTATACAGTAAACATCTTAGGAAAACCATCTTAACAACTCAGGTATTTTTCACCATTACTCTTTTTAATCCTAAAAATAAATAAATGACATAGATTCATTTTTTGGACTTGTGAACTTATGATTAATCTCTAATGAAGAAAGAGCATTTACATCCCATATCTTTAAATACAACAGAGTTAGTTAAGTCAAAAGCTTCCACCATCATAACATATTATTCCTTGAGTTTTCAAGCAGATAAGACACTCAGACACACCTTGCTTTTTATAGAACAGGCCCAAATGAGACACGATGAAACTATGATTCAATGTTAGGAATTCCCTACCAACTTGTATCTTCCTTTTTTTTTTTTTTTTTTTTTGTGGCCAGACTGTAAAATAAATCAATTAAGAGTTCACAATGAGAATGCTGCAACCTCAATCTCAAATCCAGACACAAAATACAGTGGAACGTTTTTGCATCTCAGGCACGTCCAAATGTCTCAGGCAACGCTATCTGATCACTGCCATTTCCAGAAACACAGTAATGGGGTTTAATCCATTTCTATAAATGTCCGTTGTGCTGATAGCCAAAGTGCATGCAAAACCGCAAAACACAAAAGATTCCTCGCATTCCGTTTATAGCCAGAAGACAGGCCATCCTCTCTGCACCCTACCCCAGAATCTTCTTTGCGACAATAAGAATGTCATGACACTCCATGCTACCTACACATCAAAATGTCATTCCACAAAGTGACAAAGTGGAGGGGGGCAGTGTCAACCTCGGTGGCCTCGATGAAACGATGAAACGAAACAGCCGGTATTCCCACCTCTGGGCTAAGGGGAAACCAAGTGCAGTCGATGGAAAGTTCCCATCACCCAGGCATATTTCGTTTCCTTCTGCCCCCACAGCAGGCGCACAATTGCTGAGATTTGCTTTTGTACCTGCCACGGCTCCTAAGCCCGGGCTTCTCCACGACCCCTGCGCTGACGAAAAGGCCTTCGGGCCTAAAGCGCCCGTGACCCTACGCGGGGGAGGGGGGGGGACGCGGAGGCTGCTGTAGCATCCCCCTCGCTGTCCACACCGCCGGCTTCCCTGACAAAGGCCCCATGTCAATCCGAGGCATGACACACAGAAGTTGCTGGATTGCCCACCGCGGACCGGCAGCTGCCACTAACATCTCCCGTGGGGGCGGGGGGGGGGGCGTGAATCAACACAGAACTGGGGAAGGAAAGCAGGGAGATAGATATACAGCGTTGAAATTAAAATGTCCCCAAAGCTGAGCAGCCTGGGTGTGCCCTGAAAGTGAGTCCGGGGGTCCATGGGGGAGGGGAGGGAGGACGGGGGAGGCAGCAGAGGCTCCTCCAGGTCGTGAAGGCCATGCGGGGTGAGAGTCTAAAAAAATGCCGGGCGTCGGATCGTTCCAAATGAAACCACAGATGAAATCCCCGGAGGGCCTGAGGATGCGAGCAGGGAGGGAAGGAAAAGGACGGGCTGCAGACCCGCAGGTCCCCCACCTGCCCGTCGCGTGCCCACACACACCTGCCCCAGCAGCTCTCGGGGCCTCAGGGCTGGGGTGAGAGAGCCCGACCCTGGAGGTGCGGGGCTGATGGGCTGACGGCGGAGACCAGGGGGGCAACCTCGCTCACCTCCAGGTCGGTGTCTGCGGCCTCCGGGGCCCCGAGGATCTCACTGGGCAGCTCGGCCAGGTCGGTGACGCGGATCAGCCCGTCATGCAGAAAGATGGTCTCTTCTTTCACTGAGAGCCACTGCGCCGAGTCCGCGGCAGCCGCCGCAGCAGCTGCCGCGGCCGCCGACGAGCCCATGGCCCCGGCTGAGGGGCTGACGGAGAGGCGCAGCCGCTCGGCCCGGGGAGACGCGAGCAGGAGTCGCCGCGATTACCAGTTCATGGCAGCAGCGGCCGCGCCCGCCTGGAACGCCCCGCTTGCCGCCTCGCCCGTGCAGCTCCGCCCTAGGCAGTTCGAGCCGCCATCCCCCCACCCCCCCGGCCCCGGAGACCCCGGCCCCGCAGCCACCGCCACTGCCACCGCCGCCGCCCTGAGGAGCAGGATCCGCCTCCGGCGCTCGGTAGCCAACTGTCAGTGAGACGCCATGTTGGGGGCGGGGGCTCCCGGCATGCCCCGCGGAGGGGACAATGCCGGCCCCGCCCACCTGTGGCCCCGCCCACAGCCCGACTGCTCGGGGTGCTGGGTCTGTGGGACCTCCATGCCGCCTTTCAATTCATTTTACTCTCAGATTGTCCTTCCCCTCCCCTTCTTTCCCTAACCTTTTGGCGACGCCCTGGGTCTGCAGTCCACCTGGGAAAGAGGCCACCGACTCCCCTCCTTCCCCTACTCAGGTGTGCACCCCTCGCTCAGACAAGAGCCCCGGCCCGGCAGAGCATAGAGGTTCACTCCCTGCTTTCACATTCAAATGTGATATATTAAAAAAATATGGCACAGAGTAGGCGCTGCAAACTTGTTCGTAAGCCCTTGGTAGAATCGCACAGTAGATGTTTCATAGTAACTGAAAAGTCTAGTACCTAATAAGCACTCAAAACAGTGAAAAGAAAACACCAGTCACAATGCTTGGTGCGCACTGTCTGGCACTTACTAAATGATCCCTGAATGGAAGTTATATAACTATCGTTACATTTTATCAACATTCAACACGGATTGACTGACATACACCTTAAAAATATGCACGCCATCCGTTTTTATAAAAGCAGGAAATAACTATATGTGTTGAGGAAAATGTGTGGGAGAAAACATAACAAATTGTTAATGTGAGTAGATAGACAGAGGGGACTGGTCTAGAATGGTTGAAATGAGAATGTTACCTTTGTACTGCTTTTAGACTTACAAAAAATAAAGCGCTCCTTTGTATCAAAGGACTTGAAAATGTGTATCCACAAAAAACCTGAACATGGATGTTTATAGCAGCTTTATTCATAATTGCCAAAAGTTGGAAGTAACCAAAATGTCCTTCAGTAGGTGAATGGATAAATAAACTCTAATGCATCCAGACAGTGGGATATTATTTGGCACTGAAAAGAGATGACTATCGAGTCATGAGACACTTGAGGAATCTTAAATGCATACTACTAAGAGAAAGAAGCCCATTTGAAAGGATACATACTTCATGATTTCAACTATATGCCATTCTGTAAACAGCAAAACTATGGAGACAATAAAAAAGGTCACTGGTAGAGCACTGAGGATCTTTAGGGCAGTGAAAATACACTGTATGTTACCATAATGGCAGATGCATGTCATTATACAGTTGTCCAAGCCCACGAAGACACAACAGCAAGAGTGAAACCTTATGGAAACAATGGACTTCGGGTGATAATGTGTCTGTAGTTTCATTGATTGTAACAAATGTACCACTCTGGTGCCAGATGTTAATAATGGGGAAGAGCATGCACATGTGGGGGCAGTGGACACATGGGAAATATCTGTACCTTCCTCTTGATTTTGATGTGAACCTAAAACTGCTCTAAAAAATAAAAATTTAATAAATAATAATAAATGAATCAGAAGAACATTAAGGTACCTACCTCTTGATCCAGCAATTCAATTTTGAGGGAGTTGTGCAAAGGAAATAATTAGATCCGTACACACACACACACACACACACACAGGGGTGTTCAGCTTAGTATTGTTTATAGGAAGAAAAATGATAATCAGGATAAATGACCAACAATATGAGATTGGTTAACTATAATAATGGTATATTCATGATATGGAATATTATGAAGCCATTTAAAATAATATTTATGAAGAATACTGACATGAGTGAATGTCCATGATATATTAATAATGGAAAAAAATCCAGCCAAAACAGTAAGGAAATTTTGAAATTCAACCATATTTATAGTATGATTGCATTTTTCAAATTACATGCATGTATGAACACAGGTGTAGAATAAAAGTGTGGGAAGGTATTACACCTGATAATATTTGAGTGACTCTCAGCAGTGTATTTACAGGTGGCTGGGGAATATGTGGGTTTTGTTTTTTTTGTTGTTGTTTGTTTTGGAATATTTCCCAAGTTTTCTTACTAGAACATGCATACTTTTGAAAAAAGCAAAAATAAAAAATAAAAACTATTGAGCACCTAAGAATGAAGGTATATCCATTCATTTATCTATCATAACACCCTTCAGAGTTTTCATTAATAGCCCCATTTTACAAGGCTCAAAATTAAGTGACTTGCATCTGCTTAGGGATTGGCAGGATGGCCACTTGAACCCATCCATAGCTGGCTCCATCCTGCACTGTCTCCCTCCGAAATAAATAATTCATATACATTGTACTGTTGCAACAATCTCATGCTCCTTACAATGATTAATTTCATTTTCATATTTAGTTAAGCATTTTTAAGCCCCTAGTAGATCTAAATAAATAACCATCTTGTGCAGCTCAAAGAAAAATTCTCCTGATTTTATTGTTTATATTTCAAGATCAGAAGTCAAGGTGCCCAGGAACTATTGTCCTTCAGCCCCATTAGTGAAAACAGTACATATCCAGGACTGAAAGTCTTTGGACTGCATAATGAGTAGTTATTTAATATTTTAGCAACAGTAATTAATTAGTCATAGGACCGCATGGCTGCCACTGTACCATGATGAGGCTGCTGATGAATTGATATTTATAGAACCCCCTCTGGAAAGAAACCATTTACTGGGAATTTCTAGAATGGATCAGCAGGACAAAGAAAGTTCCTGGTTAAAAAGAACTTGGTGCTGGAAGCCTGGAGGCAGAGAATCCAAATTTAGTCAAGATAAGACACATACACACATTCACATTCACACACCATGCACACAGAAAAACATCCATTCATAGACCCAGAAAGGGTTCTGGTTAATGACTTCTTTTCTTTGGAATTGTCCTTTCCACGCTTCCATTTGAGAACGAGGGGTCAGAATGGGAAAAGAAACAAGAGGTGTTGGCAACTTGGAAGCAAAGAAGCATGAGGAAGCAGGATGGATAGCTCTTAGGAGGCAGGTCTCAGTTTCCCCTGGGAGGCATCACCCCAAGAGGGAGCAAGCTTGTTGATGGAGACCATCTCCCTGCTGCCCCAAAGGGGCCCCTCTGGGATTCTGCAGTATCTCTCCCTTCTGCTGGCTTTTCTGCACCAGCTGACTGTCTAAAATGAGTCTGTAATCCTTACCAGGCTCAGAAAAATGCGAGTGCGGCATGAAGATAAGTAGCCCTTGATAAGCCTAATAGAGCTTGAAATAGCTTAAAAAAAAAAAGCAGCCATGTTAATTTTTAAGGTCTTTCAAAACACAAAGAAAACACACACACACACATTGGCAGAACTGTGGGGGAGACTGATTATTTCCATCTCACTAATCACTGTCTCAAAGAGGAAACATACACCTACTCAAAATCTTTTTTCCAAGGGATATGGTAAGTCCTATTCTTTTTTGTTTCCCAAATATTCTTTCAGCTCATGGGTGGATTTATTAGGCTGAGGCAGCAGGAAAAAGAAATCCGATGAGAGATATTTGAAAACGAAGAGGGAGAAAATCCCCTTGGAGACTTTGAATTACCATAGCTAAGAGACAAGCCTCCACATTGACGAAAAGCCCGAAGACCAGGCCGCATTAAGAGCAGCTCTGTTTGGAGAAATCAGCACACTGGTGCTCCGAGGATGCCATGTTCTCATGCGCCCCTTTGTGGGCGTAAGGGGGCTTGCTGCACCAGAATTTTCAATTTGAAGCTGTAAATTTGCAAAAACTGCCAGGCTGTGAAAACAGATTAAGAACCAGTAGCCCCTGCTAAAGAAAAGTGGGCAAAAGACACGATCATAGAGCTTGCTCCAGAGGAAAACACCGTTTTCATTCATTCAACATTTACTGTGCCTGATATGTGCAAGCTATGCGTTAGGTTCGACAGTCCAACTGTCTAGGAGACAGGTAGTTTCCCTGTCTCAGGAAGCTTAGGATGGGAAGCAATTTGATACAAGTGATTGTGAAGGGGCTAAGTCCAGCGACTGGGTCTGAAAAGTGGGGAAGTTTCCCTGAGGATGTCGCATTGAATGCTGGGAACTGATGTGTATGAGTTAGCTAAATAAACAGGGTGGTAGGGAAAATTTAGTAACCCAAAGAAAAGCACTTGCATGAAACGCAGTGCTGCCACTACAGACTGCCTGAGTTGGGGTCAGTTCCTTTGTGTGCCACCTTGGAAAAGTTACTTGAACCCAGGATGGCAAAGCTCTGGAGTAAACACAAATCAGCATGGTCTTTTTGGTGAAGCACTTTGGCTACACCTGTCCAAATCATAAAAGGACCATGCCTTCTGATCCATTATTCCATTTCTAGAAACTTAGCTGTGGAAATCTTTCATCCAACAAGGACTTAAGTTCCTACTCTCTGCTACACCCTTAAACTAAGTCATAGCTCCTAGCCTCAAGAAGCTGAAAATCTAATGGGTAAGAAGACAATTAATCAGGACATTATGCTGCAGGAAGCCTGCCTGATGCAGAAGTTCATGGCAGAGGCACCTGATCCATATTTGGGGGGCCAGGAGCTCTAGGGAGGTTTTAACTGGAGATGATTTCACCTACAAGACATTGGGCACAGTCTGAAGATGACTTTTACCATCATGATGGGAGCTTGGGTGCTACGGGCCTTATTGGGTAGAGGCCATAGATGCTGTTAAACAGTCTACATTGCACAGAACAGAAACCTCCCACCCAACAAAAACTGTCCAGCTCCAAATATCAATAGAGCTGATCCAAAGGGATGGTTGTAGTCAGGTGGGGGAAAAGAACATCCTATTGTAATGGCTAGAATATAAAAAAGACAAACACAAGGGTATAATGTATATAGTATGGTGACTGTAGTTTATTCTCACTCAAGAGGAATGAAAACTATGTCCACACAAACACCTGTATGCAATTCCGTTGCTTTATTAACACTCTCCAGTAACTGTAGAAAACAGGTGTCTTTCAACGGCTCAGTTTGAGTAGTGGCACATTTGATACAGCGGAATACTAACAAAAAGACCTACTGAACCATGAACATGAATCTCAAAGATGTTGTAAGATTTAGCATGTTGCATGATGCTCTGGAAAATGTAAAACTATAGCAATGGAAATTCTATCAGTGGTAGCCTGGAGTGGGAGCTGACTTTAAAAAATAAAAAACAGCCCCGGCTGGTGAGGCTCAGTGGATTGAGTGCCAGCCTGCGAACCAAAGGGTTGCTGGTTCGATTCCCAGTCAGGGCACATGCCTGGGTTGCAGCCAGGTCCCCAGTTGGGGGTGTGAGAGGCAACCACACACTGATGTGTCTCCCTTTCCCCCTCCCTTCCCCTGTCTAAAAATAAAAATAAAATCTTTAAAAAAAATAACAAAATAAAAACCAAAACAAGCCCAGAGCCATTTTTCACCTTTATTAGCAAAAACCCAGTTTAGGGAACCTGGAGAAACAGGCCCTTGCACGAGTGCAAACTGGTACAGCCTCTGCAGAGCAGTTTGGCATTTTGACAAAAATTCCAATGTATAAATCTCTTAATTCACCAGAAATCATTCTTACCTACTTGGCTCTCTGTATGTATACTTAATACTATTTACCACACTATATATAATTACAAATGTTAGAAACTCAAATATCCATCAAAGGCCATACACTGGTCCTTAGCCACGGTTTTGTCTCCCATGGTTTCAGTTACCCAGCCAACCAATACCTAATACATTACTAAATGGGAAACCCCAGGAATCAACAATTTGTTTTAAATCGTACACAACCCTAAATCTAGTGATAAAATCCCTGGCACTCGCTGTCTCCCTGGGGATGTGAATTACCATGCTGCATATGCTAGCCAGCCAGTTAGTCCACAAAAATCCTTTAAGAGAATCCCAACCACTGACATTGATGTGGCTCAGTGCCCCGGGATCACTCAGATCAATGATCCTCCTGAGCTCCTGTCAGGTCAACATCCTAACACTGTCACACTGCCTACTTCATCTCAGCACATAGATGTTTTGTCATCTCTTATCACAAGAATACAATATTTACAGAGTAATTGTCCCGTTATTAATCTTATTGCATCCAATTTATAAGCCACCATAGGTATGTATGTACATATAAGAAAAACAGTATATACAGGGTTTGGTACTACTCATGGTTTTAGGCATCCACTAAAGGTCTTGGACCACACACCCCAAGAATGAAGGGGGACTACTGTACAATGTAGCAGCAAAGATGGCCACTTTTCACACAGTGATCAAAACATATTATCTATAGATCTGTAACAGTACATACACTATAATAGATTTTTGGTTTTAAAAAGGAGGGTGACTATACTCATTTGCTCCATACACTTCAATAAAATAACCATGATTAGGGGTGTGTGGCTGAGAAGTACACAGGGGAGAAATGGCTGTTATATTACTGAATGGGATGGAAGTCTGTGACCTAAAGAGACCACATCTCTTATCCACACACATTTTCTTACTAACTTGTTCAGTGATGACTGAGGAAATGCTGTTTTATATTGGTGGGTGCTAGGTGGAAAAGCTGGGAAGCTAGACCCTAAGGAAGTTTAGAATGTGGATCCAAAGCTGATTAAGTTTGCAGCAGCTGTTTCCACCCCAGTAATCCCATCCCTATTAGCAGAGGCTAACACCCCATTAAAGTGCCTAAGTCAAACCACATAACCAGGGAGACAAGGAAAAAAAGACACAAAGCAAACAGATTAGTTATTTAATTAGGTTTTTCAAAAGAAATTTAGAACTTCATTTTGTGAGGATAAAGGCCATTTGTGAGAGCAAACACAGAGCGGAGGTAGCCCTGGAGCTGGGGAATAGCTTTGATTTTTGGCAGAATTTGCGAGTCCACGGCTTTCTGATCAACCCTGCGTTGCTCTGTAACCTCGTATTTCTAGAGAAAGAGAAAAGCATTTAAAAGTAGGGCACAAGTACCAAACTCCTTGATTAACCTCATAAGGAGTCACATCAAGTATTCAATCTCAGATACATCACTTTCCTTGGAGAGCTGTAAAATACAACCTATTTTTAATGTAACAACACCAACTCTGATCCTTTTGTTTACTGTAATAACACATCTAAGATAAATAATGATGATTTCCCAATAGAAATGTAGCAATAATTCAGAGTTCTGCCAAAACTTCTCAGGATTCTGAGTTGCGCTCCCATCTGCCATTAAGAACTGTTTTTAGCAGAATCTGGAAGATTATTATTCCGCAGATAATCCTCAATATTCACAACTTTTGTTTTTCTTTTCTTTTTTGTTTAACAATTTAACCTTGTTTATTTTCACTCCCAAACTGGGGAGGCAGGGCTATCAGGGCAAGGACAGAAATAGCAGCTTACCTCTTTCTCAGTGTCGAAGATCTCCCCCTCCTGGTGTCTGGGCTTGCGCAGCTTCTTCTTCTTGAAGTAAGCATCAGTGAGATGCTTGGGGATTTTCACACCACTGATATCAATTTTGGTGGAGGTGGCAATGACAAATTTCTGGTGTGTTCTACGCAGAGGAACTCGATTATAGGCCAGAGGTCCTAAGGGGGAAAGTGTTAATATAAAGAGGGAAAGGGGAAGCAAAGGTACAAGCGCTGACTTTGGTGCAACCAGGTGAGTTGAATTTCTAACTTCTCTTGGGATTTGAAGAAATCCCAAACTGCTCTTTCTATCACCAGCATCAAGATTTTTTCATTCTTTCTCTTCAGCGAGGTGGCCAAGCAGCCTCCTCAGAAGATGCAGAGATGTAGATCTTGGTGAAGACCCTGACCAGCAAGACCATCACTCCCAAAGTTGAGCCCAGTGACACCAGTGAAAACGCTAAAACCCAAGACAAGGAGGGCATCGCACCTGACCAGCAGCATCTGATTTTTGCCAGCAAACAGCTGCAGGATGGCTATACTCTCAGACTCCAACATTCAGAAAGAGTGCACCCTGCACCTGGTGCTTTGTCTGTGTTGTGGCATCAAGTCCTCCCTCTATCAGCTCATACAGAAGTATAACTGTGACCAGATGATCTGCCACTAGTTTTATACCCACCTGTACCTCTCCATTGTCAACTGCTGTAAGAAGCGCAGTCACACCAACAATCTGTGCCCCATGAAGGTTAAATAAGGCCCCTCCACTTCCTTGGGATTGCAGGTTCTGTCTGAACCTCATGATCCTGGGGTCTCAGCAAAACTTCCTTTACCTGTTCAGGAACTCCATTCTAGTGCCAGTGGCAGACTAATTACAAAGTCTAGACAAAATTCATTCTTTGAGGCTAGAAGCCAACCATTCTGCATCCTAGGTGACAGCTGGTATGTTGCCACATAAAATTTCAGCACCTACTTCCTTAGAACTCATGTATATAAGGTAATGAAATGGGGCTCAGAATCTCGTAGCACTAAAAATGTCTACGTAGCTGGAAGCAAAACTGTATACTATAAACATTTAAAAAGACAAGTTTCAGAACATAAAATCAAGGATTTTCTTACCAGTCACAAGTAGCAAGCCACTGCCCAGCTGCTTCAGGAAAATTACCCTCTGCAAATTAAAGAGAAATGCTAGAAGTTTCTGCAATTAGGAACTGACTTCTGAATTAACTCACAGGCTCCCAAATTTGGTAAAGGAAATTTCTGCATATGTATTTGAGCATCAATTCAGGATGTGACAACACCAAACTGCGAACAGGTGACACTAGGATGTGAGTGGTACTGCTGTGCGCTTGCTTTTTAATAATGAGCAGACACTACTTTTAACAACTAAAAAATTAGTATCTTTTAACTCAGTAATTCCATCCCTGCAAATCAACCTAAAGGAAGTAACTCACATACATAAAAATTTTTGGATACAGGGGCATCTGATTCATCTGTCACAAGAATACTACCAACAGCAGGAAGTGGTAATAAACTATTGTATATTATAATGGGCAAAATGTTACACTGGTTACTGGGTGTTGGTATCAGCACCGTAAAGAAACCCTACCCACAATGCACACACTCTGTTCAAGCACTTCAGGCACTGCTCTGCTTACCTTGCCTCTGTGGCGCCCAGTGAGGACGATGAGAATGGTCCCAGGAGTGATGCTGGCCCGCAGTTTTCTCGCATGCTGACTGAAGGGCTTCTTACCATGACTCAACAGCTTTCTAGGCACATCTTCAGTAGGATAGTATCTAGGCTGGCAAGAATCCATAGGCCCAACTTTATTTAAATAAGCTAATTAGGTTTGTAGAGCTGAGTATCAATGAAACTGTTGCTACAACCCTTTTACTTATTTGAAATGCTTTATTTACACTGTTGCATTTTCATTTTCAAGTAAATTCTTAATCGGGAAAATGTCAATACTTTTTTTATCCTTTGTATACAAGGTGGAATCCATTTTATTGAAGGAGCTGGGTATTCAAGCAAAGACATAAACAAGCAAGTTACATTTGTAAACGTGGGATTAAACCAAGCTCTAGAGATCACATGGTAAACTATCATTATACCCTGTTGTGAAACACTGATTCTCAAGCTTTCGTCTTCTCCAGAATTCTGCACATTACAAAGGAGGCATGTTTTCCAAATCAAATGAAGTGTGTTCATGTCTGTCACATTAACACGATTCCTCCCACTTTATCCACAAAGGAAAACTACAAAACCAGAGTTTAGGTCAGGACTGCCAGTTCAATTATAAAAACAGGACCTCACGTGAAGACTATCAGGATATGACCAGTAACTCACAGTGACCTCTTTGTAACTATACTGCATCACATTAGTGGACAGTTTTGCTTTGCTCACAAACACTAATACCTGATAGGAAAACCAGTTCACAAAACCCGCTGACAAGAAGGAATCAAAGTATCACTTTCCCTCTTGGGGCAGTAATTATCAACTGTGAAGAGTGTTAGTAAATCGGAGGATATTTCCATAATGGAAATTCCTCTATAGGCTTGGCAGCATCCTGAGCTCTATGTATTATTTAATTCTCACAACCACCTTGTGCAACAGACCTCTGTTTTACCAGCGAAGAAACAAAAGCACAGAAAACTCTACTTAATATCAAAGTGATAAAGCCAAATTGAAAAACCTGGAACCCATTCCCCTTCATTAGCAATTGTTACAAACTTCTAAAACCTAAGTATGCACGCGCCCGCACACACACACAATCCTAACAGTATTGAAGCTTCCACCTAACAACCAATTCAGTGTCCTCCAAGACTCACCATTTTGCGAAGTTTAACCACTCGGGTACCACCATTCTTGTCACCACCCACTGGCTTAGTGACAGTAGCCATAACTTTCTCCTTCTTTTTCTTTTCAATCTATCAGAACACAAATACAACAAAGCGTCAGAGGCAGACAAAAAATTTAAGGATAAAAGATAATGTCACGGTCAGTAGTTCCCCTCATCCCTTACCCTGGATTTAGCTGCGGAGTATTTCCTCTTGTACATGGCTTTTCGGGAATACATAGCTGACCGGGAATACCTGCCGATTCCTCTGACTAGGACAGGGTTTCGGCTGCAGTGGGGCTTCCCCTTCTTAGGGGTCTTGGCCTTGAAGCTCCCCTTCTTAACCTTGCCACCAGCATCAGCCTTCTTGGCTTGGGGTTTCTTCTCCTTTGTATCCGGCTTCTCAGTTTTTTCACCCGCCATCTATCAACACGTATATTTAAAGAAAAGCATTTACCAATGATTCCATTACAAGGCACTATTGAAACAGTACAAATACAGGTTCCCAGATGAACCCTTCCTCCCCAAGTAGCCAAATCCTTTTCAGCCCTCCCCCTACAAGATATAGGACGCCCTGAAACAAGTTCACCCACCTCATAATTCATTTTGAACTATAGTGGGTTGTCTTCCCAACACACTATAAAGTTCCTTGAGATTTTAAGATATCTTACACTTTCTGGGTGCTTGCTACATATTTAGTGGTCAAAAGTTCCTATTCCTTTATTCCTGTTTTGGGAACTATAAATCTTAAAACACGGAGCCTTAAAAAATCTCCACAACTAGGAAACAACGAGGCAGTAATTTAGAACTATTTAATTCCAGGGCTTTTGCTTTTTTCACAGTACCTATTCAAGAGTCTCATTTTTTCAGTCTCATTCTAGAAATTTGGCTCAGGAGGCGAACACATATACGGTTTGCCCAAACTGTGGACAAACTGAAAAAAAACCCAAAGCCCAGGAGGCGACTTCCGGTCGCGGACATGGGGAGATGGTAAAGTTAGCACAGGCCTTGGTCCCAAATCCCAACGTGGCTGAGACAAGTTCAGCGGCGTCTTTAAGAACCCAGACCCAGGATTTCGGAGCGCGCGCGCCGTGGCCCTCGTCCCAGCAGGCCCACTGGCCTGCTACGGATTCCCAGAGAGGCCTCGTTCCCCAAGCCCGGGAGGGTGGCAAACAGCCGGAGACCCAGAGCGTCCACCGCAACCCATTTCACCCTCTTCATGCGCCACCGCAAACCCTAGCGAATCAAATGAAGCGCCGGGGAGGCCTCTCAGGTGGCCCCAGGCATGTCTAATCCTTGCAGGTGTCGACTTAATAGCCTCCTGGTTCGGATGGCCAAGGATTGGGAACCTGAAATAAATTACTGCGGAACAGTGACGCCATTCTTACCTTGCAAGATGGGAAAAAGAACTAAAGCATTGGCTTCCGGTCTGTAAGGAATCACGGAGAGGTTCGTGTCTCACTTCCTTCCGGGCCCGGGACATCATGGGAAGTGTAGTTTTTCTTCCTTTGAAAGTACTATACCAAAGAGCAGGGATTTTCAACCTCTTTCATCTAATGGCACACATAAATTACTAAAACTCTGTGGCCCAAAAATATATATTTTGCTGATCTGAAAAAATTAGGTATAATTTTTAAAATGATGCCCTGGCTGGGGTGGCTCAGTGGATTGAGCGTGGGCCTCCACCCACTCAGAAGGTCGCTGGTTGGATTCCCAGTCAGGGCACACGCCTGGGTGCTGGGCCACGTCAGGTCCCCAGGAGGGGGCGTGCAAGAGGCAAGCACGCACTGATATTTCCCTCTCTCCCTCCCTTCCCCTCTCTCTAAAAATAGTCATTTTATTTTATTTTCTTGAAAATTTTTATTTATTTATTTTTAGAGAGAGGGGAAGGGAAGGAGACAGAGGGAGAGACACATTGATGGGTTGCCTCTCACAGGTATGCTCCCAACTAGGGACCTGGCCTGCAACCCAGGTATGTGCCCTGACCACGGGGAAAAAAACCGATGACCCTTGGGTTCAAAGGCCAGCACTCAATCCACTGCGCCACACCAGCCAGGGCAAAAAATAGATATAATTTTTATTAATTCGCAGTGGAGGGCTATTATTGTGTTGGCTGTTGTCATTTTTATTTTATTTGACAATCTAAGGGAAAAGAGGTCAGTGCCCCGACCAAGTGATCAAGTATTGCGTGTTTGAAAAATTCTTGCGGCACATCTGTGTACCTCACCAGTTGAAAATTGATGCTATGGAGAGCTGTTTTTTCCTAATAAGAGGCAAAAGCAAAGAATGTTTTGTCTGAAACTCTTTCGTGTTACAAACCAATAACATTCTTTCTTTTGGGAACCCACAAAAAGTTGCAACTTTTATTTTGCTTACTGAGAACATTAGAAAGCACTACCATTATCAATATAAGAAGGAATAGAGGAATTAAGAATCTAATCCCCAGGTAATTGAAATCTTTTGTATGAATGGCCAGTTGGGAACCTTCCTTGGACATTGTCTCCATAGTTGCTTAATATCTATATCCCCTAATCAGACTATAGACTATGCTCAATGACAGAGGGTCTGAAAAGATAGAATTTTTAAAATTATATTTTATTGATTATGCTATTATAGTTGCCCTGATTTTTCCTCCTTTGTCTCTCCAGCCAGCACTCCTCACACCCCTCAGGCAATCCCCCAACCATATTTCATGTCCATGGGTCATGAGTATAAGTTCTTTGGCTACTTCATGTCCTATGCTGTGCTTTACATCCCCATGGCTATTCTGTAATTACCTATCTGTACTTCTTAATCCCCTCGCCTCTTCACCCATTCTCCTCCTCCCCTCTTCCATCTGGCAACCTTCCAGTAACAAACTTCTTCCTCTTGCTTTTAAGAGTCTCTCTTTATTTTTAACCTTTGGTCTTTTAATAATGATGTGTCTGGGAGTGGGCCTCTTTGCATCCATCATAATTGGGACTCTCTGTGCTTCCTGTACTTGCATGCGCATTTCCTTCACCACATTAGGGAAGTTCTCTTTCACTATTTTTTCAGATAGTTTCCAATTTCTTGCTGTTTCTCTTCTCCTTCAGGCACCCCTATGAGGTGAATATTGGACCTCTTAAAGTTGTCCCAGAGGCTGTTTATACTATCCTCATGTTTTTTTAGATTCTTTTTTTTCTTCTTCTTGTTCTGTGTGGTTGATTTTTGGTTCCTTATATTCTAAATGATTGATTTGATTCTCGGCTTCATCCATTCTACTGTTGTTTCCCTTAAATTGTTCTTTATTTCAATTAGTATATCCCTTGTTTCTGACTGGGTCCTTTTTATGCTGCTGAGGTTCTCACTAAGTTCCTTGAGCATCCTTATAAACAGTGTTTTGAACTCTGCATCTGATAGATTGCTTATCTCCATTTTGTTTAGCTCTTTTTTCTGGAGTTTTGATCTGTTCTTTCATTTGGGCCATGTTTCTTTGTCTCCTCATTTTGGCAGCCTCCCTGTGTTTGTTTCTATGTATTAAGAAGAGCTGCTTTGACTCTGTGTTTTGGTAGTGTGGCCTAATATAGTAGGTGCCCTGTAGGGTCCAGTGACACAGCCTCCCCTATCACTTAAGCTGGGTACTCAAGGTGCACCCTTTGTGTCAGCTCAGTACATCCTTCTCTTGTAGTTGAGCCTTGGTTGCTGTTGGCAGATCAATGGGAGGGATTTGCCCAGGCCAGTCAACTTAAGGACTGGCTTTGACCACTGACAACGAACCTCCAACCTCCATGGAGGATCAGCTTTCAAGGTGCAGGGTGGTGGTGCTCTGACATGGTCTGTAACTGTCCAATGGGTGCATTGGCCCTGGGGTTTACCTGAGTAGTGCAGGCTAAGGTCAGCCCCCACCTGTGTTTTGCCTAGGGCACCCTGCCTGACCTATGAAACAATCTGAGATTGTTTCTTATGCTGCTACTTATGCTGGGCTTGGAGATTCCCAGGTGAAGTCAAGCTGTGATTCTAAAGCCATCTGTTGCTTGTTTGATAGGATTTAGGAGCCAAGACCAGCCATTCTTAAGGAAAAGCAGCTTGTGTGAAGTAGAGCCTCAGTGGATCTCCAAGTGGGGGTGGGGGGGCGTGGTCACACAGTGTTAGCCAGGTTGATGGAATTTCAGGTATGGCACCAGCTTGCTGGCTCTGTTGGGGGAAGTCTCAGCAAAGGGACAATGGCCTCTTCTCACCCCAATGCCAGATACTTCAGTCTCTCCCCATATACCACTGGTGCCCTTCAGGCTGCCCACTGCCCCTCCCCACCTCTCCCCCCCCACCCCGTGCTGGAGCTCAGAGGGAGTGAGTCTGAGTAGGTGAGTCCATATGTGGTGTTAGGGTTGTCAGTGACGCAGGCTGTGAAAGAATTCACAAAGAGAAGAAAGTGTAGAATCAAGTTTTTGTTCACTCTCCAAAAAGGACAGGGGCATGGAGTGAGAGATGCACCAGCATGGAGGGGTGGGGGCTTTGAGCTTTCATTGGATTACAGTTGGATTAAAAAAGCGTGGTGGTGGGGGGTGCTGTTGGGTGGTCCCTGGCCTGTTGTACAGAGGCTGCAGTTCGTTCCGATGTTATCTTCTGCCTGTGGCTGTAGGGAGCAGTTAGTCCTGTTCTTGTTTTCCAGTAGTTTCCAGACCTGGGGACATGAGCTCAGAAGAGTAAAATGTTAGTCATGTTTCAGAAGGTCACAGGCCTGCTAGGCAAAAGGTGTGGCAATAGTGAATGGGGCTGACTTTATCCTTTCATTCCCTGCTCTGGTTTTACAATGCATTTACTCTTAATTACCTGGCCCAGTTCTGGTCTTGGGGAGTAGGGATGAAGTTCTCTTCTTCTGTAAGTACTTCAGATAGGCTAGGGATGTAGTGCATCCCTGTCTGTGGGTCCAGGCATGGGTCATTAAGGAGAAGAGGGTGGAATTGGACAGCCCATAGTTGTGGCTGCAGGTCATTTGTGGAAAGAATCATTCAGAGCCTGGATGCTCCGTTGAATGAAAGATATGGGGTATTTGAGGAGACATGGCCTAAAAACAAGAATAAAGAAAAAGGCTGCTATAAGTCCTAGGAAGGGAGTTAGTCAGGAAAACCAAGACCAGATGTTGAACCTAAAATCCCTAAAAGGGAGAGGTGGAGTGGTGGGTGAATTCTGTGTGGATGACACTGCATCAGTGGCTCTCAATAATTCCCAAGTCAAAAGATGAAAACAAAAATGGAACATTAGCTTGGAAGAAAACTAGGAAAACTAGGATTCAATCAATTTGTGGGTGACAGCTGGACATTGTGATTTCCATTGAAACACAGTTTCTCTTCCTAAAATCACCGTCATTTTATCCAAGAGACCGCATTAAGTGCAGTTTCAATTTGGCCTAATTATTTGCATGAACACAACAAGAATAGTAACTGATTATATAGGCTCTTTCAAATTTGCTTTGCTGGAATTTTACAAGGTACCTTCAGATTAAGCTTTAGTCAACCTCTTAGGGCAAAGAAGCCAAGCCACACAGTTGCCATCTGGCTTTGCCTGAAATACCTATTAGATTGAGTGGATTCCTCAAGCCCGTGAGGTCTCCAAAATGTCTTGAAGTTCTTTCCTTGTCATCTTTCAGGAAAGCAACCTTTGCTCCTTACCTGGAAAGACTGCCATGAACCAGGTGACCAAGCAAGGTCTCAGGCCATTTCTCCAAGGAGCCTTATTGCCTTCAAAAGCCAATCTTAATTGCTTAAAGCTTTCTGGTGACATCCAGAGTCCAGGCGTGACCCTTTCCATCATGACATTCCAGACAAAGACTTGGTTAATAAAGACACATTTGGAAATTGATGCTATTACAAAGAGAATAGATTCTTATTGGGTTTATGCAAACAATCATGTTGTCCTGAAAGTAATACTTACTCATTAAGAGTTGCTGAATTCTGGAGGGATTGGGTAGAGAAATACAAATGTTTCAGTATTGCTTATGAGTCTGTAATTTACAAATTGCTCTGGGGAAAAAGTTTCCTTATATCTGGAAAACAAAAAGATTGAAAATTAGCAATGTTTTGAACAAAATCATAAGAACAATTATATTTAGTCCCATATAACCAATATTGCTTGTCTTGATTATTTGCCAGTATTTCCATGAATTCAGTTATTCTAAGGGTTCTATAAATCTTTATTTACTTCAAAGATATGATCTACTTAGATACCTCTAATTTAGAGTAAATTAGAGTCCTTTTCATTAACTTATTCAAAGATACATTTGCACATGCATTAGAGTAAAACAGTGACTGTTCATAAATGACCAAATTTTAGATGACTTGGTTGTAGATTTGATTAACATGCAATTGATAAAGAACTTTGCTTCTTCATAAAATATAATGTTATCAAGACAACAATTTCCTGGTAAGTAATAATGACCATGAAATGACATAAAAGAACAATATAAAGCCCATATTTTTAGATTTAACTCACAGTCTTAATATATACAAAGACCAAACAGTATACAAAGTTTCAAAACACTGTACAGGACTTATTGGAAGTGTGCATTGAGCATGGGAAACAATTCATAAATTCTCAACGTGTGGGTTACAAACACCCAGAGTATCGCTGCTCAGTGTCCCCACAGGGAACCATCACTCTCAGCTTGTCCAGTGTCACTGACGGACACCTGTTACCCTTGAGAGCTTCCTGTTTGAACTTGATTTTAAATCTTTGCAAGTTCCTCCCTGGCACAGGTTGAAATTTCTAGAAAAATCCGTTTTGATAAAAATATACAAATAAAATAGTGATTATTCTGTTTGGCAAAGCTTCCCATGTAATTTTGAGCATATGAAATTGGCCTAATTAGTTAAAAAACTTTGTGTGTGTGTGTGTGTGTGTGTGTGTGTGTAGAGAACAAATCCATGAGGTATTCCAGGGGCCCATTGGAATAACTCAAAGTCATTTCTCAGTCTTTAAAATTTAAACTTTGGGAAGGTTGTCAGATTTAACCAAAAGATTATGACATAAACTCTTTGTAAAGCAACACATTTTTGGTAATAACCCTAAAAGACAATCAAACTTAAAACTGGTTTTAATATCAAATATCTTATCCAGAATATATAACTCTGCTTAATTTATATAAGTACTTAATATTTTTAGGCTAATAGAGTATTACACCTTATGTAATATGCCATCCAGAGGCAGAAATGTACTGCATATAACACACAAATACACATCACAGAAAGACCACACACAAGAAGACTGAACACACAAAGACCATGTAATTTGAATTACTAATTTTTCCAGAGAAAGTATAAAATTTCTCTAATTTGCTTTTGACAACTTTCAAGAAGACTGGAAAAGAGATGGAAGGTCCTAAATGCCAAGCAAGAAGACCTACTGAGATTCTCAATAAAAGCTCTAAGGACTGTTAATGAGTAGTGGAAAACAGTGTCGACTCCAAGGAGTCTAGCAGCAGGGAAGAGGCTGGGCGGGGCTGCTTTGGGCCCTGAAAGGTCAGAGACCTGGGGACAGAAGATCTGTGCTGCAGTGGAGGATCGGGAGGTATAGTCCACACCAGTAGAGAAGTAGGAAGAGATGGATGTGTTTACCCTGTGCCCTGAGGCTGAGCTCACCAATGATGGCAGCATCAGGCAGATGCCTTGGGAATGGATTTACCCTACTCAGAGAGGGGACTCAACTCCATGCCAGCCAAACGAAGGGAAAGAGAGTGTGTTTGGATGCCACGGGAATGGATTTACCCCTCTCAGACAGGGGACCCAGGTCACACCTGCCCATGGGTGTGTTTACCCTGTAAGGCCTGAGGGTGGCCTTACCAGTGACCAGAGCACCAGAGGGGAAGGAGTGGGTCCCTTTGGATGTCAGGGGTGATCGGTTCCTGACTCACTGGACCCTGTGTCGCAGCTGTCACCTGCGGACAGTCATGTAGGGTGACTCCATGTCCAGATGGCAGTCTTACCTTCTTTCTCAGCATTGACAAAACATCTTGATGAAGGATTGAATCCACAGCCAACAGAATTTATTTCCCATACCGATGAGGGCAAGAGAAAGTGTCATGAAAACAATTCCAGGTAGCACCAAAGTCCTTGAAGAATGTCAGCAGAGAGAAATTGGATGGAGGAAGGGGTCCTGGAGCCTGAGCTTTCTTTCTTCACAAATTTAAAACTTTCACAGGCTTCACAAACCTTTCTGCAACTTCCGCAAACTTTCTTATCCCTTCAGAAATAACCATCTTTAGAATAACTTACTTTCAGTCCCTGTCCTTTAAATTTGCCTTATGCCTTCTAGTACTAAAATGATACAATTTCTTTCCAACTTAATTTGAACTTAGCTTTTAGAAACCTTAACTTCCCATAATGACCAAAAAGTAAGCAATCAGTATTTCATAGACTGACTTTTATGAACACATTCCATGACCTTTAGAAACACAGTTCCCTCTATTGGCAAACGCGCTCTCACTTTCAAGAAATGTACCTCTAACAAAGCACAAGACATTTATTTACAGCTCCAAATCCACTCCACAACCTCTCCATAATAAAAAGCCAAAAGCAGCCCTGGCTGGTGTGGCTCTGTGGATTGAGTGCCGGCCTGCAAACCAAAGGGCTGTGGCTGCAGTTCCCAGTCAGGGCACATGCCTGGGTTGCGGGCCAGGTCCCCGGTGGGTGGGATGTGTGAGAGGCAACCACACATTGATTTTTCCTTCTCTTTCTCCCTCCTTTCTCCTCTCTCTACAAATAAATAAATAAAATCTTAAAAAAAAAAAAAAGCCAAAAGCAGGCCTAATAATCTATGCTTTGGTATTTCATGTTTTTTTCAAAATACCTAGACATTCAATAACTTTTTTCAGAATTTACTAATTTAGAAAGGAATAGCTGCTCAGATATAGCTAAGGTTTTCCCCCTTTTGATAAAAATTATCTTCCCAAAATTTGTATTTTAAGAGATGGCCTAGATAAGAGTTCAAGAAGACCAGGTGTTTGTACTTCAAAAAAGTAGAGAAAGAAAAGCAAGTTTCTCCTAGAAGGACTTTGGTTTCATCTGGCAAAGGGGCAGAAAAGCGTCCTGAGTTTAAAATGCCACTTTTTTCTCTGCGTTGAGATGCAGGCTCAATTTTTCTCAGGATTTAGCAGCTTTCAGGTCTCCAGGAGGAGAATGTAGAGTGTTTTACAATCTGGGAGGAGGGTGAGATTTTCTCCGTCTTTGTACCCTTGTTTTTACTTAATGTGGGCACAGTGGAGCCAAGCCTAATTCCAAAGGGCAGTTGAATGCAAGACTTGGGTTAGGCAGGTGAGGAATAGCTGTCACTACCTGCTGGATGATATTGATTCAAAGAGCATGGCCTTAGGGACTTAGAGCTCCACTCAAATGAAAACAAATAAGGGAGGTGGTAGAGTAGAGACAAACTTGAATGAAAAGGCACAGTTGGGAGAAAGAGACCTGGAATCCCAGCTTGTCTCCTTCTGTCAACAATTAAACCTATGGAAGAGATCGAGACCCAGTTTGTGGTGAGGCCCCATCAGGCTGCCACAGAAAATAAAGTCCCAGAGCCTTCAAGTTCTTAGGTAGACAACCCTATGGGGAGTCAGTCCTTTGGCGGGGTCGACTGAGTATCGCCCACTGTTAGTATTGCCCACCCTGAGAACTACCAAAAAGAAAAGGGGAGGATATCTCAGGGACTAGCACAACCGAGGAGGGGGAAGGTTTGAGGAGGGCGTCCCCAACTCCATCGACCTCAGGCTGGCAGCTAGAGCTGAGTGTCCTTGAGCCTGAGGGCAGACGGAGCACAAGGTTCTGCCTCAGAGTGGGACGTCCCGGGGCCCTGAGGGCAGACAGAACCGGCAGGGAGACGGCTGGAGGCATCCTTCCCAGCCGTAACCCTGATAGACCCAGAACCGGAGTTTAGGACAGCGAGACTAGGGGACAAGCTATCCCCTTCCATAGGATGTTTTTGTCCCCAGATTCAGGGCGACTTATCGATTGCTGGCCGCGAAGATGGGTGAGAAGGAGGCTGTTTGCAGGGTCTGGAGAGACAGAGAAGCATCAGAATCCTCTCTCCAAACCTCACGGAGACAGGGTCAGGGGGTTAGCCCCGGCTGAGCTTCCGCTGCCCACTGCTCACCTAGTCGCAAGTCTCAGGAGGCTGGAAGAGAGGGAGAAATAGAGAAGGTCCCCACACAGGCTGCCAAAATGTTAGGGTGGTTGGTGATGTGGGCTGTGAAAGAATTCACAAAGAGAAGAAAGTGTAGAGAATCAAGCGTTGGTTTATTCTCCAAGAAAGGAAAGGGGGCATATTGTGGAGAGATGCACCAGCATGGAGGGGTGGGGGCTTTGAGCTTTCATTGGATTACAGTTGGATTAAAAAAGCGTGGTGGTGGGGGGTGCTGTTGGGTGGTCCCTGGGCTGTTGTAACAGAGGCTGCAGTTTGTTCCGATGTTATCTTCTGCCTGCGGCTGTAGGGAGCAGTTAGTCCTGTTCTTGTTTTCCAGTAGTTTCCAGACCTGGGGACATGAGCTCAGAAGAGTAAAATGTTAGTCATGTTTCAGAAGGTCACAGGCCTGCTAGGCAAAAGGTGCGGCAATAGCAAAAGGGGCTGACTTTATCCTTTTCATGTGGGGTCCCCAAGAGGAGCTGTTGAGGGCTCCAGCAGCCTCCTCCACCAGCTCAATCCTGTTGATTTTCGCAGCCAGAAGTCGTGGGGACTTATGTTCCTGGTATTGGAATCCTGGGCTAGGGGTTCTGGTGTGGGTCTGGGACTCCTCAATCTCGAGCTGTCCCTCCCGAATTTTTATCCACATGGGTGTGGGGCCAGCCTGTTAGGCATTTGTACCTCTCCTACCAGTCTGGATGAATGTGCTTGCTTCAATTCCATAGTTGTCAGACTTCCATTCAGCTTGATTTCTGACGTTACTGAGTGATGGTTGTTCTATATTTTAGTTGTAATTTTGATGTGGTTGTGCAAAAAGGTGAGACAGGTCTGCCTACGTTGCCATCTTGACTGGGAGCTAAGAAAAGAGAATTTAAAATGAACAAAATATATTCCCACTCCCAAAGAACACACCTTCTTTGAGAAAAACTGAAAATGGGTAATCATGTTATTCTTTTGGGAAATTTAGGAATGCTTTGTGGTGCTTTTGTGTAAGATTTGGAAGAATAAGTACAAATTTGGCAGATGAGAGTGGCAATTGGAACAATGAATGCAAGAGGCATGTCAGCGGCTTCGTTTAGCTTTCTGAACAAAGCACCTCCTAGAAAGTGCTATTTCAAAAAATGTGTAAGTATGAAGGAAGTGCAGAGTGGCTTTCTTGAAGCCCTCAAAAATTCTGACAATTTCAGAGGCTTTAACCCAGTAAATGGCCAGAAATATTTGTTACATGACCTATTTAAATAAAAACATAAATGATCTTCCTCTTGTGCTATGTTGTGGTGTTGCAAATCTTAACATTCATTCATTGGGCACAATAAAATTAATGTACTGTATTAGTTATAAATTTAACCACCTAGTTGTGCCACATGTAAAATGCCCTTCTTTTTTTAAAAAAATTAATTAATTTACTTACTTTTAGAGAGAGGGGAAGGGAGGGAGAAAGAGAGGGAGAGAAACATCAATGTGTGAGAGATACATTGATCGGCTGCCTCTTGCATGTGCCCTACCAGGGGCCTGGCCTGGAACCCAGACATATGCCCTGACTGTGACTGAATTGGTGACTCTGTGGTTCACAGGCCGGCACTCAATCCACTGAGCCACACCAGCCAAGGCTGTACAATGCTCTTAAACTTGTGCAGTGCTTTCTTAATTATAAAGCAGATATTTTTATCTTATTTATTTAAGAATTTTTAAAATTTATTGATTTTTTTTCTTGAGAGAGACAGAGAGGAAGGATGAAGGAGAAACATCAATTTGTTGTCCCATTTATTTATGCCTTCATTGGTTGATTCTAGTAGTGCCTTACTTGGTATTGACCTTGCAATCTTGGTGTATCAGGATGACACTCCAACCAACTGAGCCACACTGTCCAGGGCTCAGGTGGTTGTTAAATTTTTTTGTATTTTATTTCATCCTAAAAGCAATAAGAAGCCTTTGAAGTGTTCAATGTAGGGAGTGACTGGATTCGTGTTTTAGATTACTCTGGCTATTACGTGCAGAATGGATGGGAAAGGGCAAGCCTGCAGGCCTAACATCAACTAGGAAATTTGAGTCATCTAGGTGGCCAGGACTTAGAGAGAAAAGAAACAGGTTGGGCAACTTTTGTTGAGTGCCTATTACCTAAGTTAAATGTGCATATATTAAAGACAGTTTTTGTGAAGAGCATATCAATGCTGAAGAAGTTAGCACACTGTGTAAGTTCTTTGAATAGGAGTGAGATGGGGAGCACTGAGAGGAAGAAAGTGAGGATTTTGGAGCTGCTGAATGTGGGTTAAATTCACTAACCAGATCTGTGGTCTTTAATATGTCATGGGCATAGGTAACAGCTCTACCTTCTTGTTCTGGTCTAAAACATCATTATCTGCAGCCTGGAATACTACAGATTCTAGTATTCTGTTACTGGCCTTACCTTCCTGATCTGATCCCTCACAGAGTACCCAGAGGAATACTTTAAAAACATAGATTATATTCCCCTTCTGCTAAAATCTCTCAATGGCTCTCCATTTCACTGTTTATGTTTTAAAGTTCAATTTATTAGAGTGATGTTGGTTAATAAGGTCACATAGGTTTCAAGTGCACATTTCTATGGTACATTGTGTGCCCACCACCTAAAGTCAAATCACCTTCTATCACCATACACCTCCCTTCCCTCTGGTAAACACCACGCTTTTGTCTGGGTCTATGAGTTTTTGTTTGTTTTTCTTGCTTGTTTGTTGTTCTCAGTTTTATATTCTTCACAGGTGTGAAAGCATGTAGTTTTTAACTTCTGACTTCTTTCACTTGGCATGATATTCTCAAGATTCATTCATGTTGCAAATGGGAGTATTTAATCCTTTCTTTTTTAAAGTATATTTTATTGATTATGCTATTACAATTGTCTCAGTTTTTTCTCCCCTTTACCCCTCTCTGCCATGCACCCCCCTCCCTGCAGCATTTCCCCCCCTTAGTTCATGTCCATGGGTCGCACATATAAGTTCTTTGCTTCTCCATTTCCTATACTATTCTTAACCTCCCCCTGTCTAGTTTATACCTACCAATTATGCTTCATATTCCCTGTACCTTTCCCCGTATTCTCCCCCTACCCCCTCCCTCCCAGCTGATAACCCTCCATGTGATCTCCATTTCTGTGATTCTGTTCCTGTTCTAGTGGTTTGCTGAGGGTTTTTTTTTTTTTAAGGTTCAGTTGTTGATAGTTGTGTTTGTTGTCATTGTACTGTTCATATTTTTGATTATCTTCTTTCTATTAGATAAGTCCCCTTAACATTTCATACAGTAAGGGCTTGGTGATGATAAACTGCTTTAACTTGACCTTATCTAGGAAGCACTTTATCTGCCCTTCTATTCTAAATGAATGCTTTGCCGGATACAGTAACCTTGGACCTAGGTCCTTGCCTTTCATGACTTGGAATACTTCTTTCCAGCCCCTTCTTTCCTGCTAGGTTTCTTTTGAGAAATCAGCTGATAGTCTTATGGGAACCCCTTTTGTAGGTAACTGTCTCCTTTTCTCTTGCTGCTTTTAAGATTCTTTCCCTATCTTTAATCTTGGGTAATGTAATTATGATGTGCCTTAGTGTGTTCCCCTTTGGGTCCAACTTCTTTGGGACCCTCTGAGCTTCCTGGACTTCCTGGAAGCCTATTTCCTTTGCCAGATTGGGGAAGTTCTCTTTCATTATTTGTTCAAATAAGCTTTCAATTTCTTGCTCTTCCTTCTCCTTCTGGTACACCTATGATTCAAGTGTTGGAATGTTTAAAGTTGTCCAAGCCTCTGCTCATTTTTTTTTGAATTCTTGTTTCTTCATTCTGTTCTTTCTTTTGCTCCAAATCATTGATTTGAGTCCTGGTTTCCTTCCCTTCACTATTGGTTCCCTGTATATTTTTCTTTATTTCACTTTGCATAGCCTTCACTTTTTCCCAAATTGTGCGACCATACTCAACTATTTCTCTGAGGATCCTGGTTACCAGTGTTTTGAACTCTGCATTTGGTAGTTTGGCTATCTCTCTCTTCATCGCTCAGTTCTAGTTTGGGAGCTTTGATCTCTTTTTTCATTTGGGCCACATTTTTTTGCTTTGGCATGTCTGTTATGTTGTTAGTCAAGGAGCCTTAGGTATTTCACTAGGGTTGGGCAGCCCACATCAATGCGCTGTGGCGCTGTATGTGGAAGAGGGGTCAGAGAAGAAACAATGCTGTTTGCTGGGCTCTTGCCCCACTTTCAGTCACTTCTCCTGCTACCCACGAGTGAATTGGGCCCTTCTGGTGCTGATTCCTCTGGTGGGTGGGCTTGTGTACATTCTAGGACCCCATGGGTCTTTCTAAGGGAATCTCCTGTGAGACTGGGAGTTTCTCCTGCTGCTGCAACCCATGTGGATTTTTACAGCTGGAGGTTCTGAAGCTTTATTTTCCTGTGCTGGAACCCTGGGTTGTGCTGTCTCACTCCCCAGTTGTTCCTCCTGGTTTATCCACACATGAATATGGGACTGCCTGGTCCACCAGCCACTGCCTTACTGCATATCCTCTCCATTCTGGCTGCCCGTCTCCACCTCTCCTACCAGTCTGGATGAATGTTTCTACTTTAACTCCTTGGTTGTGGGGCTTCCATACAATTTGATTTTTCTGGCAGTTCTGGTTGGTTTTTGTTTTTAAATTTGTTGTTGTCCTTCTTTTGGTTGTGCAAGAAAGCAAAACATATCTAACTATGCCCATCTTGGCCAGAATTCTTCATCTTTTCTTATGGCTGAGTAGTACTCCATTGCATATATATGCCACATTGTTATCCAATCATCTAGTGAAGGACACCTTAGTTGTTTCTATGTCTTGGTCACTGTGAATAATGCTGAAAGGAACATAGTTGTGCATATATCTTTGCAAATAAATGTTTTTGAATTTTTGGGGGTAGATATCTGGAAGAGGCGTTGCTGGGTCATATGGTAACTCTATTCTTAATTAAAAATATATATATTTATTTATTTTTAGAGAGGGGAAGGGAGGGAGAAAGAGACAGAAACATCAATGTGTGGTTACCTCTCATGCACCTGCTACTGGGGACCTGGCCTGCAACCCAGGCATGTGCCCTAGACTAGGAATCGAACTGATGACCCTTTGGTTCAATAGCCAGTGCTCAATCCACTGTGCCACACCAGCCAGGGCCCTATTCTTAATTTTTTGAGGAAACTTTATACTGTTTTCTACAGTGGCTGTACCAGTTTACATTTCTACCAGCAGTGAACAAGGGCTTTTTTTTCCCTCTACAACCTCTCCAACACTTGTTATTACTTGCCTTTTTGGTAATAATAGCCTACGGGACCTCTACCCTCTCTTTTCTCACCTCATCTCCTACTATCTCCCTTTACTACCACCCTTTCCCTCAAGTCAGATACTACTTTATTGCTCTTAGAATACAAAAAGCAGCCCTGGAGGGGTAACTCATTTGGTTAGAGCATTGTCCTGATATGCCAAGTTTGTGAGTTTTCTGTGTCTCTCCATTTCTCTCTCTCCTTCTAAAATCTATAAACAAATATTTGAAAAAATATGAGGCAACCTCATGCCTTAGGGCCTTTTCATTTGCCTCTTCCCTGTGCTTGAAATGCTAGTCACCTGACTTATTCCCTTTTATTGTTCCTGCATCTGATATTTATTTACTCAAAACTCATCCACAGAGAAAGACTGAAAGGAGGATGAAAGTATTTCTATTTTTCTTGATTACTGTAGCTCCTTTCAGGGGAACACAGGGATTTTCTCTTTTTATTTCCCTATTGTACCCCCATAGTCTGAAACAGTGCCTAGCAGATAGAAAACACTCAACAGTATTTAATTATAATACTATATCTAACAATTACAAAGCACTTACTAAATAGGCCAGGCCTACTTATAAACATTTTACATATTTAACCCTGGCAATAATTTTATGAAGAAAACAAAATGACAGAAATGAAGGAATGAGGGAAACTGAGGCTCCGAGAAATTAAGCAACTTGCCCAAAGTTATACAGTTCCTTAATTGGAACGGCGGTTTGTAAATTGAAATGAATGAAATTGGGTTTGGCAATCATCGCAGGGATGGAGCAGAAGCGATCCCTTCGTGGGAGCGTATACAACACTAAGCTCGCTGTGCCCACCTTACAGCCAAGATGTAAAGGAGGATGTAAGGGTGCCTTGGGAACTGTGAGGCGTGGCTGGCTCCACGGAGCCACCGAAATGCCATACCACTAGACACTTGGTACCCGGACACTGCCAGCAGGAAGTGGCGGTGGGCGTCGCTCAGGGTGACGTAATGGTAGCGCCGGGGGCGAAGGGCGGGGGAAGGAGGAGGAGCGAACTAGGCTTAGGGGGCGGCTGCACAGTCTCCTAGATCCCCAGGCCTGGAGGGGGGTCTGCGCACAGCCGGCTGGCTCTGCTCCTGCCCAGTCCGGTCAGAGCGGGCCTCCCTCGGGCCATCCCGATGGTGACCGGGCCCAACGGAGCCTGAGCAAGGAACGGGTCCGTCGCGGAGCCGGAGGGCGGGAGGAACATGACATCGCGGAGGTGAGGAGCCTAGAGGGGCCCAGTGCGGGCCTCTGCCAGGCCCCCACTGCGTTCGGTCAGCCCTGCCCGGGAGGGGGCGCCCCGGCTGGGCTTCGGTCGTCCCGTCGGGGTGTCGGGAGGGCAGGCTTCCTCTCCACCTCCTCGCTCTCCTGGGGCCGGGGCTTGGCCCCACCGCACCCCCACCCCTTGGGTCCCCATTCATTTCCTGCCTCCCCGAGTTCCGGCTCCCGCAGCCCTGGGGATGCCAGTCTGGCTGGGGGCAGGTAGAGCCCCTGTGGGAACCGCGGACGCCAGGGGCCCGACTCGGCGCCGCATTCCTGACCCATTGCCTCATGAGAATTGCCTCATGGTGATTCCGAAATAACCCCGCTCCCTCGGGTAGGCTCCTGGGCCCACAGGGGAGAGGAGGGAGTTGCGCGGGCCGGCCCCCGATGGTAGAGCTGCTTAAGGTCTCTGCCTCTCGCGCGCATTTGGGGGCTTCACTCAGGATTCCTGACCCCTTTGCGTCTTTGCATCACCCCCTTACCCCCTCATGTGCCAGAAATGGAAAAACTGACTGTATCTGCAGCTATTAGAAGTATTTCCTTCCTCTGCGATCTTTGCTTTTGAGACAGGAGAGGGAAGGGAGCTGAATCTCTAGTTATTTAGTCCTTTACCACAACCTTAAAAGTCAGGTAACACTAATCACCTCTCGTTACGGGTGTGGGAACTGAGGCTTAGAAGTAACATGCTAATAAATGACAGGATCTGAACCTAAGAGTCAGAAACAGGATTAATGAATTAATGAGATCCCTTGAAAGTTCAGGGTAATACTAATATGTAATATTAAGCTGTTGCTGTAAGCCAGACATTTAATCTTCAGTATACCCCCACTAGCTAGGTGCTATTATCCCTTTTTTAAAGACGAGTATGCTGAGTTTCAGAAGTTAGTGCTGGAGCCAGAAACCCCGCTGTTAATCACCATGTTGCTCTTATTGTTTTTATAACTATTGCTAATCATTTGAAAAAAATTTTTTTAGATTGCATTTATTTACTTTTTAGAGAGGGGAAGAGGAGAAAAGAGGGAGAGAAACATCGATGTGTAAGAGATACATCCATCAGTTGCCTCTCGCGCGCCCCCAACTGGGGATCTGGCCTGCAACCCAGGCACATGCCCTGACTAGGAATCAAACCGTTGACCTTTCAGTTGGAGGCCGGCACTCAGTGCGGTGAGCCACACCAGCCAGGGCTATTGCTAATCATTTTTAAGCCTTAATTTTGTTGTTAAACAGTAGTGTGGCCTATTGTTTTCAGATGGTGATCCTGCTATTTCTATTGCCACTCTATATATTATTCACATGTACGACTCATTGTTCAGTCTTGATTGTTCCGGTATGGTCAGTGTCTTCGACCTTTGAAAAACCGTTTCAAGCTGTTGGGGTTATTTGAATGTAAGACTTTTCCAAATATTAGGGATGTCTACTCAGAATACATCTGCACATCATTTGTCAGTGGACCTGGAACAAAAACTGGAGGCTTAGGAAGTGGCTTGGTCAGGTCTGTGGACTTTCAGGTCTGGGTAGTGTATAACTGCATTACAACAGAACAGGGTATGGCCTCAAATATTGTAATTCTTTAGAGAGCCTTTAAGTGAAAGAGTTGTCTATTCTTTAATCTGTCAAGTAGTCATTGAACCTTTTGTTCCTTATGTCTGCTCTTCCAGACAAGTAAGGATCTGCTTCTTTGGGAGACAAAAGACTAGGGACTGGGGGTGGGGTAGGGGCAGGGTAGTAATAGACACTACATTGTCCAGCTTGTTAGTCTAGAAGCCAGAGAGCCTGGGTATAGCCAAGCAGCAAGTGATAAAGATGACAACTTGAAATGGAGTGACTCCTCCTCTTTTCCAACCCTCCCTGACTCACCTGTTATAAGAAAGAAATGTCTGCCGCCTAAAAAGGTGGGTTATGAACATAATGCATGCAATTGGGAATTATTGTTTTTAGGATTATAGGTCTGTTTTATTATTTGTAACCAGCTTTATTGAGGTATAAATGACAGATGCAATAAATTGCATCTATTGAAGTATATAATTTGGTTTAAGTTTTGACATATGTATACACTTGTGAAACCGTCACCACAGTCAAGATAATCAACATGCCCATCGTTGCTCAAGATGGTTCCTCGTGCCATTTATAATCCCTTCCTTGTCAGGCAGCCACTGTTCTGCTTTGTGTCCCTGTACCTTAGTTTGCATTTCCTAGAATGTCAAATTAATGGAATTTTACATTGGGCTTTTTTTTAAAAGATTTTATTTATTTATTTTCAGAGCGAGGGGAAGGGAGGGAGAAAGAGAGGGAGAGAAACATCAAAGTGTGGTTGCCTCTCATGCGCCCAACATAATTATGTTGCGATTTATCCATGTTGTGGTATGTATCAAATATTTTATTACTTAATTTTATTGCTTAATAATATTCCACTGTAGGGATGTACCACCAATTGTTTATCTGTCCACCTGTTGGTGGACATTTGGGTGGTTTCCCGAGTTTGGCTGTTACTCATAAAGCTACTCGGATTGTTTACCCGCAAGAGTTTGTATGGACATGTGCTTTCTTTTCTCTTCAATCAACACCTGTCAGTGGTATGGCTGGAGCATATAGTAGATGTACATTTAACTTTTCCAGAAATGGCCAAATTGTTTTTTCAAAGTGGTTATACCATTTACATTCCCATCAGCAGTATAGATGAGTTACAGTTCTTCGACATACTCATCAGCCCTTGTTGGTATGATCACTTTCTAAATTTTAGCTATTTTAGTGGGTGTGTTATTGTATTTCATTGTAGTTATTTTAAAAAGATTTTATCCATTTATTTTTAGAGAGAGCAGAAGGGAGGGAAAAAGAGAGGGAGAGACACATTGATGCAAGAGAGAAACATTAAATGGCTGCCTCTATGCACCCCGACCCTGGACCCAGTCCACAACACAGGCATGTGCCCTGACCTGAAATCAAACTGGTGACCTTTTGTTTTATGGAATGATGCCCGAACAACTTTTAGTTTTAATTTGTATTTTCCTTGGTGATTAATTGTGTCGATCATCTCTTCATGTGCTTATTTACTGTCCATATACCTTCTTTGGTGACTTGTTTAATTGATGAAATATTTTCCCTCTCTTTTATTAAGTTTGTTTTCTTAGTATTGAGATTTGAGGCTTTTTTATTCTGGATATAAGTCCTTTATCAGAATTGCAAATATTTTCTCTTAGTCTGTGGCTTTTCATTTTTTTAAGGTGTCTTTTAAAAATATATATTTTATTAATTTTGCTATTACAGTTGTCCCATTTCTCCCCCATCATTCCCCTCCACCATGCACACCGCCTCCCACCCACATTCCCCATCTTTAGTTCATGCCCATGTGTCATAAGTTCTTTAGCTTCTACATTTCCCATACTATTCTTGCCCTCCCCCTGTCTATTTTCTACCCACTGTCTATGCTACTTATGCTCTGTACCTTTTCCCCCCTCTCCTCCTCCCACTCCTCTGTTGCTAACCCTCTATGTGATCTCCATTTCTGTGTTTCTGTTCCTGTTCTATTGTTTGCTTAGTTTGCTTTTGTTTTAGGTGTGGTTGTTAATATCTGTGAGTTTGCTATCTTTTTACTGTCATATTTTTATCTTCTTTTTCTTAGATAAGTCCTTTTAATATTTCATATAATAAGGGCTTGGTGATGATGAACCTCTTTAACTTGACCTTATCTGAGAAGCACTTTATCTTCCCTTCCATTCTAAATGACAGCTTTGCTGGATAGAGCAATCTTGGATGTAGGTCCTTGCCTTTCATGACTTGGAATACTATTTTCCAGCCCCTTCTTGCCTGTAAGGTCTCTTTTGAGAAATCAGTGGACAGTCTGATGGGAACTCCTTTGTAGGTGACTGTGCCCTTATCCCTTGCTGCTTCTAGAATTCTCTCCTTCATTTTAATCTTGGCTAATGTAATTATGATGTGCCTTGGTGTGTTCCTCCTTGGGTCCAACTTCTTTGGGACTCTCTGAGCTTCCTGGACTTCCTGGAAGTCTATTTCCTTCACCAGATTGGGGAAGTTCTCCTTTGTTATTTGTTCAAATAAGTTTTCCACTTGTTGCTCTTCCTCTTCCCCTTCTGGTACCCCTATAATTTGGATGTTGGGATGTTTAAAGATGTCCTGGAAGTTCCTAAGCCTCTCCTCATTTTTTTGAATTCTTGTTTCTTCCTTCTTTTCTGTTTGGTTGTTTGTTTCTTCCTTCTGGTCCACTCCACTGATTTGAGTCCCAGTTTTCCTCCCATCACTATTGGTTCCTTGTGCATTTTCCTTTATTTCACTTATTGTAGCCTTCATTTGTTCATCTAATTTGCAACCAGAATCAACCAATACTGTGAGCATCCTGATCACCAGTGCTTTGAACTGTGCATGAGATAAGTTGGCTATCTCTTGGTTGCTTAGATGAATTGGCTCTGGGGCTTTGATCTGTTCTCCTGTTTGAGCCATTTTTGTTTTTTGCGTTTTTTTTTTTGGTCTTGTCACAGCTGTTATGTAGTAAGGGGCGGAGCCTTAGGTGTTCCCCAGGGTGGGGCAGCCCAATTGTTGGGTTGTGATGCTGTATGTGGGGGCAGGGTCCCAGAGGGAACCATGGTGCTTGCTCTGCTCTCTCTTGGATTCCAGTCCCTTCCGCCTCTTCCCCTTCGCCTGGATTATCTGAGCATGAATGTGGGATCACCTGGTCAGCCAGCTGCCTTGCATGGCCTCACTGGGACTGCCTGTTGCCACCCTGTGCCTGGCGTCTGCAGGCTGCCGCCTGTGCGCCCAGGGTCTGCTTGCTGCCGCCTGTACGCCTGGGATCTGCCAGCTGCTGCTTGCGCGCCCGGGTCCATCAATCTCTACTTTTTCATGCTGCAACTCTGCCCCTCTTACTGGTCTGGATAAATGGTTATTGGATTTCATACACTTCAAGTTTCTGACAGTTCTGGTCGTTTTCTTGTTTCTAAATCTTCATTGTCCTTAGTTTTGGTGTGTGAGGAGGCACAGTGTGTCCACCTATGCCACCATCTTGGCCTGAAGTCTAAAGTGTCTTTTGAAGAACAGAGGTTTTTAATTTGGATGAAATCCCTTGTATCATTTTTTTTAATGGATTATGCTTTTGCTGTCATTTCTAAGAAATCTTTGCTTAACCCAAGGTCCAAGGTCTCAAATGTTTTCTACAAGTATTATAGTTTTTAGGTTTCTGATCCACTTTGAGTTAATACAAAAATATATTTATTTATGTATTTTTAGAGAGGGGAGGGGAGGGAGAAAGAGAGAGAGAGAAACATTAATGTATGGTTGCCTCTCATGTGCTCTCACTGGGGACCTGACCCATAAGCCAGGCATGTGCCCTGACTGGGAATCGAACCAGTGACCCTTTGGTTCCCAGGCCAGTGCTCAATCCACTGAGCCACACCAGCCAGGGCTAATTTTTGTATATGGATGAGGTATGGATACATGTTCTCTTTTTGGCATATGAATGTCCAGTTGTTCCAGCACCATTTGTTGAAAAGACTGTCTATCTTTATTGAACTTGCACCTTTGTTGAAAATAGTTGACCATTTATGTATGGGTCTATTTCTGCATTCTGTTTTGTTACAATGATATGTTTGACTATCTTTATGCTAATACCGCATAGTCTTGATTATTGCAGGTTTTTTAAAAAAATACTGTATTTTTAAAAGATTTTATTTATTTTTAGAGATATGGGAAGAGAGGGAGAGAAACATTGATGTATGAGATACATTGACTAGTTGCCTCTCACACACTCCCAATCAGGAACCTGGGCCACAACCCAGGCACGTGCCCTGACTGGGAATCTAACCTGTGACCCTTTGGTTTGCATGCTGACACTCAGTCCACAGAGCCATACCAGCCAGGGCTTAATTATTGCGGCTTTCTAGCAAGTCTTGATATCAGATAGTCTTCTAACTTCATTCTTGCTTTTTAACCTTAGTATTAATTCATTCAAGTAGTTATTCAACCAGGCAAGCTAAAGATGGGCAAAGATTGCTATTCTTATGTCTGAGAGAGAGAGAAAGAGAGAGAGAGAGAGAGAGAGAGAGAGAGAGAGAGAGAGAGAAGACAAACACATGAATAAATAATACAGTTCCAGGTAGTAAATAATAACTGGTGGGAGCGTGGAGCTCTACCAGAAATGGGGAGAATGTGGTTAGTTTTGATTAGGGGTTTCAGAAAAATCTCTTGCTGAAGAGATGATCAGATGAGCTGACTCCTGAATGACAGGTATTGTTCTGAATTTTGTTTTGCTTAATTATTAAAATAGCAATTTTTGACTCCTGTGTTTAGGGTTTAGATTTTGTATGCAGTCAGTAATTAAAATGTCAGTTTATTCAGTGTACTGATAACCCTCAACATCATAGGCATGGAAAGGAAGGCAGTGAGAAATTAAATGACATTTCCCCAGATAATTTAGTGATGGTGGTACTGAATTTAGATTTTGAGATTGCTTCCCTGCCCTACTCTGCCTTGTTCAGCTGATAAAGCTGGCTGTACTCTCCGTCTTACTTCAGCGTGTGGCACATCCTCTACGTTTGCTTTTGCTCGCCTGAAAGATAATGTGCGACGACTTGAGCTGAGGGGAGCACAGGATTTAGCTTGCTCTGAGACTCTTGCTTTTGGTTATCTGTCGCAGGTCCAGTACACTTTGTCCCAGGCTCTCCCTGGTGGCCATGTTTGTTGATCTCCCATGGGAGTAAATAAACTGGCCTGGCTGAGAAATAACAGTTCTATGTCTTCCCAGTGGAAGCTGGGATATCTATTAACATCACGGCCCCACGTAAGCTCAGGTGTTTCGCCAGAGCTGCTCAGTGCAGGGGCCATGCTCAGATTACTTACCCTTCCTGCACATGGTCAGTGTGGAGACTGTTAGTGAGTTGGGCAAGATCCTGGGAAAGCAGAGCCAACTCCTGTTTGTATTGACTTTACAGAACAATGGAGGACAGTGTGTTTATTCCTCTTTCCCTTTGGGAAACACAGACAGCCCTTGCCATTCATTGCTGACCTTTTATATTGATTGATTGATTAAGTTCCGAGAGAGCGAAAAAGAAGGTGGGGAGAGAAAGATGTCAAATTGTTCTACTTATTTATGCATTCATTGGTTGATTCTTATATACGCCCTGACTAGGGATTGAACCTGCAACCTTGGCATATCAGGATGACATTCTAACCAACAGGGCAATGCTGGCCTTTTTAAGGAAAGGAAAGACAAATAAAGAAAGGAAAGGCTGACAGGAAAGGAATGGACTCATTTGAAAGATGGTGTTGGAGGAGAGCTCTGGGGATGCTGGACAGCCAGAAAGACGAACAAGTGTGGGTCCTGGAGCCAATTAAGACTGAAAGAACACTGGAGGCAGAAACAACAAAGCTGAAGTGGTCCTACTTCGGGCACATCGTGAGGAGTCAAGGTTCTCTGGAAAAGCCAAGAATGCTAGGAAAAACAGAAGGCAGCAGGAAAAGAGGAAGGTCAAATATGAGATGGATAGTCAACATCACAGAAGCCATAGGATTGGGTCTACAGGAGGTAAGCAGGACTATTGAACACAGGACTTTGTGGACGTCACTCATCCTTAAGGCCACCAGGAGTCCAGCCGACTCATGGGCATGGAGTACACAACGGCAAACACTGATGTTTGTCGTGTTCTGTGCGGGCTGTAGACTGCAACCAAGGGTTTGAGACCCCTGGAATGGATTCAAGCACCCCAAAATGCAACCCAGTTCATTACTGAGTTGTGGAGGGTTGTATGCATTTAGCAGACTTTTACGTGCTATTGTCTCTGGTCTCTGGTCTCTGGCAACATTGAAATATGAAAGATACAATTCATGTTTTCAAAAACCATTGAATTTAGAGCGGGAGACAGACTTTGCATGCTAGCCTCAAATGTGTTTGATAAAGGTAGCACCAAACTGAAATTGAAATTTATCAACATAGAATATACTATTTAGAATACACATATACTTGTATCGGATACATACACACTGTATTTATGTGTCTGAACACACATGCACATATACACACACGTGTCATATTTAAGATTTAATTTATTTTTAGAGAGGGGAAGGGAGGGAGAAAGGGAGAAACATAGATTGGTTGCCTCTTGCATACCCCAGCTGAGAACATGGCCTCTCTCCCACCCCCAACTGGGGACCTGGCCTGCAACCCAGGCATGTGCCCTGATGTGGGAATCAAACCGATGACCTTTTGGTTCCCAGGCTGGTGCTCAATCCACGGAGCCACACCAGCCAGGACGCAATGTGTTTATTTTAAAGGTAATGGACTTTCGATACAAGTTTTGATCATCCCACTGACCCACTCGAATGAAGTGTGGATCCATTCCTTCAAGAACTGTTAATTGTGGGATTACTGTGCTAGGCATTGGGTGTTCCAGGTTTTGGGAAACAGCAGGCGTGAAAGTGCTGAGGTGGGGGAACATCTTGGAGTGCTCACAGAACAGGGAGCATGTGCAGGAGCCATGAGACTGGGGACATGGTTGGGAACTGGACCACACATGGAAGGTTAAGGTCCTCATTATCCTGTGGACCACAGATAGGAGTTGGGTTTGTATTTTAAGAGCAATGAAAAATCATAGAAGGATGTGATCTGTGGAGTAGCATGAGCTGATTTGTTTAAAGACATCCCTCTGGCTGATGTGAAGGAAGGATTGTAGGAGGTAGGAGTGGACTCAGAGAGTAGACAAGTGAGAAGGGGCCTTGAACTAGGGTAGAAGCCTTTCATGCAAAGATTTTTGGAGGCAGCCTCCTTTTATTGCCTTGTCATCAGGGCAGGGATGCTGACCAGTGAAACTCCCTGAGAAGGTAATGATTTATAAAGCCATAGCTGTCCGCTACCACTAAAAAGCTGCCCTAACAACTTTTTTCCTAGCCTCTGTTTGCTTAGAATGTTTGTCCCTATTGACCGTCCCTTCTTTATGACTTACCTTTTTCCTATAGAATATTAAATTTTAATTAGAAAAGAGGAGAATTCTTATAATCTGCAGAAAGTATCAGAGCCTAAACTTTCTCCCCAAGGCCAAAGGTAATGATTTTTCTAGAGTTGTGGGTAAGAAAGATATACCCAATATCACTTTATATTTAGACAAGAAACTGAAATTAGACTTTGGATCTATACTTTAAATGCCCTTCTAGGCATAGCAGCTTTGAGAATAAGTTCCTGAAATTATTGGCCTGCTTGACATCACTAGGGGAAGGGTGAAAAGGGTGTGCATAGATAAAACAAAATATTCAGCATCACTTATTTTCTTTTTGGTTCATTAGCATTTTTTAAAAAGACTCGCTTGGATAAATAAGTTCCTAGCTTCAGAGAGCTAAGCCTTTGCAGAACCCGCATTCACTACTGAGGGAATTTAATTTCTGGTGTGATTTCCTGGCAATAGTTTGGGTTTATAAGCTCTTGCCTGCACAAATTCTGTCTCTCATTTCTTCAAACCCACCCAGCACAGCAACCCACTCATGTGCTTTAGGCATTTTGTTTAGGCATTGATTTGAGGCTCTTTTTCACAAGTGGTGGCAGCGGTGGCGGCGGCTGGTATGTGTACTTTCAGCTCTTTCTGTGAGCTGGGAGGGACCCACCTGGGCCCTGTTATGACCTGAGAGCCTTCCTAATAGCAGGCGAAGCCCAGAGTGTGGCTGGTTAGAAGTTGTCAGGGGCTGGCAGGTTTGCAGAGGTTAGGGACCTGTAAGAGGAGGATGTTCTCCCCTCCCCCCTCTCCATGTGACTTTTTCTCCCTGCCCTACTTTTTGGTCTTTTAGCTTACCTGGTTTTTCTTCACTCTCTACAAATTCATTCATTCAACAGCCATTCATCAGTGCCAACTGTATATGTGGGGAGGACTAGAAATTCATGTTTCTTCTCATCCTGTCTGGATACACTCTGTTAATCACTTTGTTGATAAACTCAAGTGGAGTCATGCTAATTTGCCTTTCCCTCTCCTTTCAGGTAATATAGGTGCATTTACATAGCTTTTTTTTGTAGACTAACCTCTATTGTTTGCATTCCCATTAGGTGGGAGATGAGGGTGGGGCTTAAGAGATGTGTGGCCTTAGTACCCTATTTGACAAGTGTTTACAATTCTTGAGGCCAGACCTGTACTATAATACTAGTTCTGTTAATCCCATTGTTCTTTACCTTCACTACAGTCTCAGGGGTTGAATGAACTCTAACTGCTCCTTATTAAGTGACAAGCACACTGCAAATCACAAAATTGTCAGTGATTGGACATAACTATTAAGCATGCAATTGAGAAAGGGTTTTTGATAATTACAAATGCTTTTTGGAAAAAAAATCTAAGGAAGAAGAGTTTACAGTATATCAAAGTTCAAGTAGATAGATGGGTTATGGAATAGAACTTTTAATTTCTAATTCCACATGCTCTTTGAGATAATGTAGGGACAGCCCCTGAAATCATGAAGTGACATTTATGAAAAGACAGCACAGCACAAATGCTACCTGTGTCCAAATGGCCTGTGTGAAAATGACATAATTACGCAGGAGGGGACTCTATCCTGCATATCTTCCACCGAAAATAACAGCGGTAACAACAGTGGTGACTGATGTTATTAAGCCCTTACTTTGTCCAGCCTTTGTGTTAAGTGCTGGTGACTAAGTTTCCCCTTAAACACTACCCACCTCTGTTCACTCTTAATAACATGATGGATATAATTATAAGTTGTAAATCAAATAATATAGTTTGTTTAATAACGGGGTGAAGAGACCACCCCCTGCCTTATCTCCTGTGGCCAGCCTGCCTGACGGGTGTAAGTGGTGACCGAGCCTCACCTTAGGCAGTTAACTATTTCTAGGACTCAGTCCGTTCTTACCTGATTGCTGGTGCCAAGGAGGGTGTTTCCCCTGGTCTGTATGCTACTACCTACAGTAATCTTAATAAGAATTACCAAAGAGAATGTCTAAGGCACCCGTGCAAAAGCCAGAAACTTGTTCCAAAGCCTCCCCATGCATTTGGAAACACCAGAGTTTGATATTTTAACCAAGAAGAGAGCCTGTGTCTGCTGACACCTGTGCCTCTTCCCGACCCTGCAGCATCATCCCGTGACACCCCCCAGGTCAGATGGGGAGCTGGGTGGGTGTGGGTGAGAGCCTTGATAGGGCTCACCCCCGGGCTGCCCTCTCCCTTCCCTTGGAGCCACGAGCATTTAAGCAATAATGTGTTCACTCCTGGGTTAGGGTGGAGGTACACGCCAGGGAGAAATAGATAGCTTCTCTGCCCTCATGGAGCTGCTCGGCCAGCTTGTAACCTGGCAGTTGTAGAAATGTGTGATTGGAACCCACACTGGTATAACCCAAGGCAGCTGTGGTGCACTGAGAAGGTGGGATGAGGGGCTGGGATCTGAATGCCAAGAAAAGGAAGTGCAAAGGCCACGTGTGGCACATTTGAGGAAAACAGGTCACCAGAACAGGTGAGTCAAGTAGGGGCCACTCCTTGCAGGTCCTGTTAACATCTGTGACTTTTATTGTATTTTTTCTGGCAAAAACTGAGATCTCGGGTGGCTAAGGTGAAATTTGACAGGCCGCTTCTGTGCTAAGCATTGTACGGGTATTGACTAGTTCTGTCTCAGAGTGGTGCTGTGGGTTCAGTCTCTCTAAGCAGAGCCATAAGCCAGGAGCCCTCCATGAGAAGTCTGCTAGAAGTCGGCATGCCCAGGCGAGTTTTGGGGCAGAGAGAGACCCTGCAGGTAGAGCACGCAAGGGGTGAACCTAAGACAGGTGTTTGCCATGCACATAATAAAGCGTCATTTTCTGGTTACAGCAAAAGCTCCTGTAAATCTGCATAAAAATAAAAATCCAGTAGAAAACAAGCAATACCAAATGGGCCACTCACAGAAAAGGGGAAAAAAAAAGTGGGCTGGAAACATGAAAAAGTGCTTAGTCTCACATAGAAATGCAAACTAGGATGGGACCATTTTCCGTGAAGCAGAACAGACAAAGATGAAAAAGTTTGGTAATCTGTGTAGTATTGGCAAAAGTGAGAGAAAACAGGGACTTTCACACTCAATTTGTGGAAGTTGAAACTAGTGTCTTCTTTTAAGTGCAGTTTGGCAAATTTGTCAGAGTAAAAAAAAAACAGTCTTGACAAAGCAATTTTATTTTTAAAAATTTAATTTGTAAATATACTTGTTAAGTGTGTAAAGATGATTGCAAGGGATGTGTTCTGTGCTATTTATAAATAACAAAAAATTGGAAATAATATCAATATCCTAGAATGAGGATTAAATTATGGATGATGTATTCATACAGTGGAATATTATGTAACCATTAAAAAGACTGTATTGCTATAGAAAGATCTTCGGTCCTGATCAGTGTGGCTCAGTGGGTTGGGTGTCGTCCCACAAACCAAAAAGTCACCAGTTCGATTCCCGGTCAGGGCACATGCCTGGGAGGCAGCCAGTCAATGTTTCTCTCTCACATTGATGTTTCTGTTTCTTTCCTCTCTCTCTAAAATCAGTAAACATATAAAAAATGGAAAGAAAGACTATCAGGATAACCGAATATAAAGATCCCAGTGGAAGCCGTTAACATTGTACTTGAGGCTGCCATCACAGTCGGGAGGGTGAGGAAAAACCTGAGAATTCTTTGAGAACTGTTTTTTAAAAAGAAGGAAGAGACGACAGGGGAGACAGTAAGGGAGCAGATTAGGGTAGATGGCCAGTGATGGACACTAAAGTGGAGCTGAGCCGGCAGTATTTCATTTAATGAAGACTAATAGTGGACGTCGGGAGAGAGCAGCAACACTACCTTCCACAGAAGGGAGATAAAAGTAATTTTCCTTTTATTCACTTCATTAACCCAATAGTTGTAGGTGTAAGGTTTTTTTCTTTTTAATGCTACCATGTAACCATTCTAATTTTAAAATGAGAATCTTATTTGAATTAGGAACAGGGTGTAGTTTTGGTTTCATAAAGCTGATTGTTATGTTACTTGGTACATCAATAATCATAGTGTTGATCTTCATTATGGATGGTCAATTTTTTTTCATAGAAAACAAACTCACAATTATTGTTATGGCTGGTAGGTTTGGTATCACCTCCCTCATATTTTATAATTATGTATTGTGTTCTTTATATTGTATCACCACAAGGTTATATATATTTTAATCATCACCTGAGGACGTATTCATTAATTTTAGAGAGAGAGAGAGAGAGAGAGAGAAACATCAATCAGTGCCTCCTATATGCACCCCAACTGGGGATTGAACCCACAATGTATGTGCCCTGGCCAGGAATTGAACCTGTAGCCTTTTGGTGTATAGAATGATGCTCTAATCAATGGAGCCACCCAGCTAGGGCCCAGTTTATTCTTTTTTAAAAGCCACTTTAATGAGATATAATTCACATACCATACAGTTCATTCATTTAACATGTCAGTGGTTTTTAGTATATTCACATACTGTGGTGATCATTGCAATTGTAAGGTTTTTTTTTTTCACCATAAAAGAAACTCTGAACTTAATATCCCGCACTCCAGACTCACCTCTTGCCAATCATGCACTAAATCTACTTTCTGTCTCTGTGAACTTGCTCATTGTGGACATTTCACATCAGTGGAATCACGTAACATGTGATCTCTTGTCTCTGGCTTCTTTTATATAGCATGATTTTGAGGTTTATACAAATCGAAGCCTTTATCATTACTTCATTCCTTTTAAAATGGCTAAATAATGTTCTAGTTTATGGATTCTCATTGTATTCTTACAGTGAACCTAAAAACTGTCATGTCCACTTTGCAGATGAGGAATCTGAGGTGAGAAGAACTTGCCCAGGTCACAGAACTAGTAAGTGGTAGAGTTCAGACGTGCACCAAAGTCTGTGTGACCCGAGCCCCAGTCCTAACGCTGTAGGGCTCTCGTGTCCTTAATACACAGTTTAGGGCAGCTGTTCACCCCTGCACTCCCTCCTTCACTGTTGTAAAACACTGTAATCGGGCTGATATTTACTGAGCAGTCTCTTCAAAGTTCATTTGATTGTCAGTACTAGGACTCTACCTTTAATTGTTGACTTATGTTCCTGGAAGCATTGAATTAGCCGGTAAAGGCCCAGGACAATTGGACGGCGGAAACTATTCCTGTTACTGCAAATCTTGATGACTTTTGGAGCCCCTGAAGGAATTCTTGCTGGAAACTAGAGAGGAATTTTTTAGACGTGGGTGCCTTCCGAACTATTTGAGTCAGTTGCAGCCTTGATGCGTCAGATGCAGCCTCATTGCCGCAACATTCTTCCGTGTGTGTCCTGACAACAAGGACACTCGCACGCATAGTCCCAGGAGACTCATCAAAACCAGGGAAATCTGTATGATCACAGTGCTCTCACTGAATTCCTGTCCCCCTTCCAAATTGTTTCTGTAGTGTCCTTTGGAGCAAAAGACACACAAACAACAACAAAACCCTTCTTCTCCCTTTGTCTCCCTTCCCTCTGCTCCACGATGTGGTCCGGAAGGAACTATGCCTCGTGTTTCAATACTTGTGTGTCATTACTGGCCTGTAATCTGGGTAGTTGTTTGACACCACCACCCTTCTTCCACGGTTTTCACGTTTTCAAAAAGTATTGCCAGTTAGTAGAATGTCACTCACTTAGGGTTTGTCTGGTGTTCCTCATAGTTAGATTAGGTGATGCATTTTTGGCAGGAATATCACAGAAATGACACTGTGTTCTCAGTGCATGGTGTCAGGAGGCACATGATGTCATGGCTGGTGATGGCGATTTTATCAGTTAATTAAAATAGCATATATCAAATTCTCTATTATGAAGTTCATTAGTGTATTTTACTTGTAAGAGAGGGAGAGAAACATCGATTGGTTGCCCCTTGTATACTCCCAACTGGGGACCTGGCTCTCAACCCAGGCACGTACCCTGACTGGGAATTGAACTGGCAACCCTTTGGATCGCAGGCCAGTGCTCAACCCATTGAACCATACCTGCCAACCAGGGCTCTTTTTACTTCTTCATTAACATGTAATCAGTAAGGATTTTGTGGGGATTGCAGTTCGTATTCTGCAATACATCCACACTGTTGTGTGACCGTCACCACCACCTGTCTCCTTAACTTTCTTGTCTTCATAACTTCCTCATCTTCCCAAACTGAAGCTCTGTCTCCATTAAACGCTAAGCCCCAGTCCCCCATGCCCCTGCCCCCTGGCAACTGCCGTTCCAGTGAATTGACTACTCTGGGTACCTTGTATGAAGTAGAATCATACGGTACTTGTCCTTTTGTGACTGGTGTCTTTCACTTCACCTAATGCCTTCACGTTCATCCATGTTGCAGCATGTGACAGAATTGCCTTCCTTCTTGAATAAGATCCCATTGATGTGTACAGTCACCTTCTGTTTACTTGCTCACCCATCAGTGGACACTTGGATTGCTTCTACCTTTTAGCTGTTATGAATAATGCCGCTATAAATACGAGTATGCAAATATGTATTTGAGGCCCTGCTTTCAGTTCTTGGGGGCATATACCCAGAAGTGGAGTCTCTGGATCATGTGGTCATTCCATGATAAATTTTTTGATGAACCTTAATTAGTTTTTAAAAATTAATACCTATATGGACTCTTGGTTTCCTATTTTATTCAGTGAGTTATAATCTATTAATGTCATGAATTATTTTGAGGTACAAATTGTCTCTGACTTGGCCGGCGGGAGGACCTTCAAGCCTGCTCCTGTATCGTCATTTTGACATGTCCTCATCAGAGCCCTTCTTACTGTGGCACAATAAGGTGTTGCAGGCTCACCTCACTTTTACTGCCCCAGCCCTGGAATCCTGTTTCTCCAAGGAGCCCAGTTCCTCTTATTGGAGAACGATGTTTAGAAACCAAGATACGGGTGCTGGGTGTGCTGATTGCTACTGGGGTGTCATTGCTTCCAGGCTCTTTCAGAAGAGAGAGCTAGTACAATATGCATGTATGTTGCATGTATATACACACACACACAGACATACCTCTGTATTTCTATATCTCTATATCTGTCTCCATATATATATTAAATTCTAGACTTTGCATTGATACCTTCAATTCCAGTCTAACAGCATAGGATTTATTCTGGCTTTTCCCCTTTATGTACTTTTATCTCTTTCCAATAGTGAGAAACCTGGTTCCCGTTATCTTCACTACGTTTACTTATTTATTAAGTAGTTTATTTATTTACTTACTCGTTTACTCCCACGCCATATGTTCAATCTCCTGACCATGTGGACTGTCATTTTGGGCTGTCTACAAAGTGACTGGCTTAATACCCGAGCGCCTAGCCCAGCCCTAGTACTGTGCTCGCTGGATCCCTGGCCCCCACCAGGGGGAAGGTGAGGAGGGAGGAGTCACTGAGAAGAGGGGGAGGGGCCAGGGAAGGTTGATTTGCATTTTTATTAGCCACCCTACTCTGGTGGCTCAGCTGTGGTAGTGTGGCACGTAGTGCTGACAGACGCCTTTATTGTTTGTTCCTCCCTTTCTCTCTTTCTCTCTCTCTCAAGATGGTTTCATCCAAATATCACTGGCGTGGAGGCCGAAAACCTACTGTTGACAAGAGGAGTTGATGGCAGTTTTTTGGCAAGGCCCAGTAAAAGTAACCCTGGAGACTTCACGCTTTCCGTTAGGTAAGTGGGAAGAAAAAGACCCCTGAGAGTGTTTTCCAGGTAGGAAATTCAAAAACTGCACTTGAAACCTGTATGGTTTTGTTAACCAGTGTCATCCCAATAAACTCAGTAAAGGACAAAAAATGGAAAACCACACCTGGACCCCTTGCTGCCCTTGCCCAGGGCTGGGAGGCCTGCTGTCTTGTGGTGGAGCCTGGCCCACAGGCCAGACCTGGGTCAAGCGTGTGTTGGGCTCAGGCTCAGCCCCCTGGGAGTGAGAGGCCAGGGAATTCAGCAGGAGTGGGTTGGAGGTGGGCATGTCTTGTCACCCCAGAGACCGGCCGCAGAGGATGAGTTGGAGCCCACTCTAACCAGCCCCTAAGCCACCCCCTGCCTGAGTCCACTCGTCCTGAGCCTGGCTCCCTACATTTCGCCTTCCTTCCGTTCATCTCTTACTGGGAAAAATACTTCTAAAGAGTTTCTTCAGATCATTTGTGTTTTTTTTTTTTTTTTTTTTAAGAAATAAAACGTCACTGAGGAAGTTGTGGTCCCGTGTGTTCCCCTGCTCAGTCCCAATCCCCTCCCTCTCTCCCCAGAGGAAACCGCGCTCAGAGGTTGGCTTGTGCCCTTCCTGACCATGCTTTTGTACTCGAACTGCATTTGCACTGTGTGTGAATAGTACCACGCCAGTGTGTGTGTTTAGAATTCACATCCATGGCTTCTTCATAATGTATGCATTATTCTGTAGCTTCCTTTAAAAAACTTTGAAGTTCTATGCCAGTACCTACAGGTGTAACTATTCATTTTAATGGCTGTATAATCTTTGAATGGTGTGAACACATCACAGTTTATCCAGTCCCTTCTTGTTGGGCGTTGGGTTGTTTTTAGCTTGTTTAACATTTTTTTGAACAGCATGGCCAGCATCCTGTTATGTGTCTTTTTAAGTAGGTGTAGGGGAATTTTTGTAGAAATTGACTTTCTCTTAAATACTTATTCTCCCTACTTGAGCTCATTCCAGGAGTTAGAACTGAAATGCTTTATGAATTTGCTTTTATTATTATTTTGAAATAAAGATGTGCTCTTGAGGATTCATTTAGGTTTTCTTTGGGACTTGGGAAATCCCTTTTTGGTGTAGATTAGTTTCTTAAGGAACCTTTGTCATTGGCTTTTACGTCCCTTTTACAATACGATACGGAATGAGTAGAAGCCTTCATAAGTCTTCTGCGCTTGTCCCAGCAGAGACATTTGACCCAAAGTGACATTTGATCTGTAAGAGTTTGGATGGAGATTATGTAATAATGATGATGATGATGATGATGGTGATAGCAAACATTACTGAGGACTTGACATATTCCAGGCTGTTGTGCTAAGCACTCTCCACTCATCGTTTTATGTAATTTTCTCAACAGCCTATGAGTAAGTACCACTGTTACCTTTGTCTTGTGGGTGAGTAAGCTGAGGCCCACAGGTTAAGCTGGTAAGCTAGTCTCACAGCTAGGAAGCGGCAGACCCCAGACTACAGAATTCTTGGGGGCTTTTTCCCTACACTTTTTATTGTGAGAAATTTCACACCTGTAGAAAAGTTCATAGGTGAAACAGTGAATGACCATTTTCCCTTTACCTGTTAACATTTTGCCATATTTGCTCTTTCTCTATGAGTGTGTGTATGTGTATTACATACATTCCCCCCACCTCCTCAAAACTTTTTGAAAATAAGTTTGTACGTATTAGGCCATTGATTTTTACCTCTAAATACTTGAGAGTGCATATCCTAGGAATGCATTATTGTATATGAGAAATTTAAACATTGGTTCAGTAATATTATCTCGTATATAGTCCATACTCAAATTTTCCTTATTGTTTTAATGAAGGCTTTCGAAGCCATCCTATTACATCTCCTCAGGAAGCACATAATATGTTTGCGCTGTCTGTTGGTGTTTGTGCTCCTGGGGGGTCATTGTCCGTGGGCCCTTAGAGTAGACAGAGCTAAGAAATAAATATTTACATATTTAAAACCAAGTGTTCATACTGGTACTTCCAGGTCAGCCCAGCTCCCTCCCCTTTTCCCACTCCATATCTGTGCTTTTCTTCTGGAGTGAGGACCCTGGTCCACCATGGCGTCAGTACCTGACCTTGTTTGCCCACCCTGCGTTACAAAAACAGGTTCACAATGGCCGTACTGCTGTCACTGGTAATTTCAAACCCGTTAAGTGAAGTTCATGACTCCTTGGGAGTCTTTTTGGCCTTAGAACATATCCCATTAGGGGTGTACAATCAGCACTGTGTTCAGAGGTACTGGAATTAATTTTCTGTGTAGTCATGAACTTACTAGCAGCGCTTTCCCCAGCCCCCCTCCCACCGGCAGTGCACGGGAGCGCCTGCCCTTCCAACCGCGTCACCAGATATGTGTGCTCCAGTTTTTTATTTTTGCCAGCACGGTGGGTGCGGAATGCTGTCTCAGAATTTTAATTTTCATTTCTCTTACTATTGAAGCTGAGCATCTTTTCATAAGTTTAAAGGCAACTCGAGTATCTTTTTTATGAACTGCTTTAGAGCCAGGCCTTCGAACAACTCTGTGGTACTGCCAAGTCTCACTTTTACGTTTCCTTACATGTTCGGTGTGTTACAGACTCCATAGCACACGTGTGCACATGCCGCAGTGTCTGTGTGCACACATGTGCAGGTGCACGTTCACATCCATCATGCTGGTTTTCTGCAGTCAGTCTGACCTGTGTGACGTACCCATGCTGAAAAATCGGTGCTGATTCTGCCTTGTGTACAGTTAATCGCAGAAGATCCTCCTTTTTTAATTTTGAGGAAAAAAAAACAACAAATATAAAAAAAGTATGTGCAATCACCCATGTTGTATTTATTGCCAGTCATTTTTTTCCTTCAAAATATGAAGTAAAGCCAAACTTCCTTTACTGGCCACCCTTGATCCTGTCATTCCCAGAGGCAGCTTGTGTCACGAGTTTCAGTCTGGTTCATAGGAAAGTACATACATTTATAATATTACATGTAAATAATATTTGTCATAGAAATATAAAGTCTGTGTATGTCTGTATCGTGAGCAGTATTTAGTATGTAGAGTGTGTTCGTAAGTTTCCGTAATGGTACATGCTCGGCATGTCATTCTGCATTGTGCTTCTTTCATGCAGCATCGTGCCTTTGAGACACTCCTGTGTTGCTGCACATGGGTCTGGTCTGTGCGGGAATGTTTTGGGTTATGACATTAACTAAAGGCTGGGGATTGAAAGCTCAGGTGTTAAAATGAAGTCAGATGTAGCTGGAGGAAGGTGACCTGAAATGCCTTTTTTACCCATTGGAAAAAGTAGTCACCAAAAAGTAGAAGTAGATATTTTTAGTAACATTGTGGGACAAATTTTTTTATTTTCCTTAGTTTCCATTTTCCTTTTTCTTTGGGAGAACTGTATTTTTATTTTCCAGAGGCTTCATCAATAATGCTACCGGGTTAGACTAAAAATAAATGTGGGTCCACCTAGGCAATGATGGGTGTGCTTGAGATGTACTTAGTAGTTCAGAAAACCATAGACTGCCTAGGCAGACTAAAATTCCAAGTGAGAGAAACTTCTGGCCAGTGTTAGGTCACCTCATTGAGATAATGAATCAGCTACCTCATGCTGGAAACTGTCAATCTTATGTGTCTTTAAAATGACTTTTAAGATACAATTACATAGAGTATCTTAAGTATGTAGGGAGATGAATTTTGACAAGTGTGTCTATTCATGTAGCCAGCACCCCCTTCAAAATAGAGAGGTTTTCCATCACCCTAGAAAAAGTCCCTTTGCGCCCCCTTCCTCATCTCCCTCTCTCAAACAGGTTACCACTCTTCTCATTTCTATTCCCATAGACTAGTTCTGCTTATTTTATAATTTCATATAAATGAAGTCATACAGCATATATTCTTTTGCATCTGGCTTCTTTCTTTTATAATGTTTTGGCGATTCGTCTGTGTTGTTGCATGTATATTGTTTTTTGTGCTTATTGCTGTGCAGTATTCTATTATATAAGTATGTAGCCACTTGTTTATCCATTTCGGTGATAAATACTTGAGTTTTCAGTTTGTTTCTATCATAAATAAGTCTGCAGTGAATATTCTCAGACAAACCATTTGGTAGCAATACAGTTTCATTTCTTTTGGGCAAGATACTCTGGAGTGGATTTCCTGGATTACATGGTAGATGTATGTTTCCATTTTAATTATATGTGTCTTGATTAATGCTGAGGAAAATTGTTGTCACTTAAAATACACAATTCGATAGTTCAGACTTTTAAAGTAGAAGTTATTCCAGGGAAAGAGACTGATAAGCAGAGCCCTTTGCGTTGGAATGTTGGACTGGGCGGTTACCTCACTCACTGCTGTTCTGACGGGGAAGCGCAAACTCCTGCAGGCCTCGGGGTGGAATCTGATAAGGGGCACGAAGTCCGTTTTTACTGGTGTAATGCTGTATTTGTCCCTCCCCTTTCTGATGGACTATTTTAGAAGGAATGGAGCTGTCACCCACATCAAGATCCAGAACACTGGGGACTACTACGACCTATACGGAGGAGAGAAGTTCGCCACTTTGGCTGAACTGGTTCAGTATTACATGGAGCACCACGGGCAACTCAAGGAGAAGAATGGAGATGTTATTGAGCTCAAATATCCTCTGAACTGTGCAGATCCTACCTCTGAAAGGTCAGTGACATTTTAGTAACAGCAGAGTCTCCTGTGCCGTAGGAGTGCCATGAATGTGTTTTGGGGGTTGGCTTGTACGTGTTTCTCAAGCCGCAAACTGTTTTCAAGAAATTAAAAAAATTTTTTCAAGTACAGTTGATATTTGATATTATATTAGCTTCAGGTGTGCAGCATAGTGGCTAGACAGTTATGTAACTCACGAAGTGATTCCCTTGGTAAGTCTTCATCCACCTGGCACCGTATATTGTTATTACAATATTATCGACTGTATTCCCTAAGCTGCACTTTACATCCCTGTGACTGTTTTGTAACTGCCAATTTGTGCATCTGAATCCTTTTGCCTTTTCCACCCCAAGCTGCAATCTTCAGAGTTTTATTAAAGTGAGAATAATAGGATCAGATTATCCTCAGAGTGCCCTTTTCTTGCAAAAGCTTCACTCAGTGTTACTTACACTCATCCTAGGAGTCTCAGACTATTCCTGTATATTCTTGGTATGTGCAGTAATTTTAAGATTAGTGAACTTCAGCTGATAATGTTTGAGAGCTGCATGAGGAAAACAAATGAAATGGCGACACTGAACCGAAGTCGCAGCAGTCACTTTTGGTAGCTCCCGACCAGTTATTCAGCAATGCCACCAACAGATGTCAGTTTAAGCTCAGAAGTGAAAAAGCCGAGGGTCCAATTTTTCAGCAGCTCTCTTCGGTTACACCCAGAAGTGTGTGAGAATGACCTTCCTTAGCAGGAGCTGCATTCTTGCAGCGCTCTTCCCCCGCACCGCTGTGTTGGAACCCAGCCGATGTAAGCTGGGGCTTGACTTAATTTGTATTGATTATATTGGCTTTCTGCATTCCCAGTCGCCTCTGACTCAGCGCAAACTCAGGGTCTCTTAATCAGGTTTGTGTATTTTGTGTCTTCAGATAGTTTTCTTCAACTTGCACCTTCATGTCCAGGCTATTATATGCTGATGATTTCTTTCTTCAGCGACCCCTGTAGCTTCTGTAGCTTCAAGCAAAGGCTGTCCGCCAACTCTCTACAGTTTATTTCTAAATTATACTCTGTTTAGTTGAGGATGGATGAAAAACAACCCAAAGTATATTCCTTTAGTGATGAGCCATTAGCACCATCTGCCATGATAATACTTGTTTTCTCACCAAGATTGTGAGGGAAAAAGCCACTTTATTAACATGACTATGTTAAAATTTCCCACAGTATCGCAGAGTCTGTCCTCAGATGACCTTTGTTGGGACTCTGGCATGCTGGTCACAAATGCACATTGCCGGGCCCCGTTCAGCAGTGTGTTGGTGTCTCTGCTTGTGAGCCATGGGGATTCACATTTTTAGCAAAATCTCTCGCTCCTGCCCTAAGTCTTACATACATTGAGGTTTGAAATGATACCCCAGCCCTCAGGCCAAAGATGTTGATAGCAGACTGGGAGGCTGTTGGAAATATGGAAAAATTTGAAATGTTTGAGTTAATTTATAGTGAAGACATTTTCTGCACACTGTTCATGTGCCAGAGCAAACTTTCAAACCATTCTCTGTCTTTACCATGACTTTCTATTATTTCTTTAAATGGCTGTGATTAATAGCTGGTCCTTTTAATGTTGGGCATGGAGAGCTAACAAACTATATTTTCAAAAGGTGGGAGGTGTGAAAGGATTTAGGAAAGATGGAGGACATTCGTCTCCAAATGACTAGGGGATCATTTAAGAAGTTTAATGGTCATTCTTGACATCTTTGTCATTCTTCCTGCCTGCCTGGGCTGCAAGTTCTGGCTTACCACGCTCTCACCCTGTCTCTTGAGGAATGTACTTGTTTTTTAATTGTGTTTAGGAGAGCTGACTAGATAGGGTAGTTTTGTGATGAGCGTTGTGATTCCCACGGCAGAACCTAATTTATTTTCATTTTAAAAAATGTAGATGGTTTCATGGACACCTCTCTGGGAAAGAAGCGGAGAAGTTACTAACCGAGAAAGGAAAGCATGGCAGCTTTCTGGTCCGAGAGAGCCAGAGCCACCCTGGAGATTTTGTTCTCTCCGTCCGGACTGGAGACGACAAGGGGGAGAGCAGTGATGGCAAGTCCAAGGTGACCCACGTCATGATCCGCTGTCAGGTAAGGCTGCGTTTGAACTTGGCTCTGGCAAAAGATCAAAGTGCTGTTTCTTTTTTTCTTTCTCTCTCGCTCTCAAATCAGTAAAGAAAAATGCCACAGTTTGCTGTCAGTATTCAGTCATTTTTCTTGAATGAATGCTCCTTGGATGGTTGCAAATTCTTGTCTCATTTTCAGAGTTCTGAACAAGTTGATGGCAGTTTCCGCTCATGTCATCGTTGCTCTTATAGAAGAGTGGATTTTTAGAGGTCTTTACTTTGTCATTCTGAAAGTTTTATTTTTATTTTTACAAAAGATTTTATTTATTTTTAGGCAGAGGGGAAAGGAGGGAGAAAGAGAGTGAGAGGAACATCAATGTGTAGTTGTCTCACACGCCCCCTACTGGGGACCTGGCCTGAAATTCAGGCATGTGCCCTGACTGGGAATCAAACCAGCGACCCTTTGCTTTGCAGTCCTTTGCTTTGCAGTCCGGTGCTCAATCCACTGAGCCACACCAGCCAGGGCCAAAAGTTTTATTTTTAAACAAAAGATTGTATCCAAAAATCTCCATATATATTATTTCTAGGGTTTTGTATTTTCTGAGTTTAACTGTTCTCCTGTTGTTTCCCTTAAATAGTCTATTCTGATCCTGTTAGAAAAATTTCCTGGTCTCTATTACTTTCATTAGGAGATGAAAGTAAAGCCATGTACATTGGGCTTCAGCACTGCCTCAGCAGCCTTGAAGATGGTTGTGTTTCAGAGAGAAATAGTTATTTGCTTTCTGTTCGTTAGTCTCATGTATTGTTGCTTAGCCTACAGTATAAGTAGAGAGTAAAGAATGCTGGTTTTCATTTTTAAAAAATATTTAGTTTACTTATTAAGGAGAGACTTTCCGTGTCCTAGTAGATGTTGGATATTTATTTATTGCTTCTCACACCTCACGATGACCTCGTGGGCCAGCCATTGCATTTTCGTCATCCTCATTGCGTCCTGTTGTTGGTGCTGCCACAGCTGTCTGATCCTTCCATTACCGGGGGTGGGGGGCAGGCATTGTCTCTTATGCTTCAGTTGGGAAAACAGTAATTTAACATTGAGGTAACAAACGTAATTTTTTTTTTGTTGAAAGGAACTGAAATATGATGTTGGTGGAGGAGAACGGTTCGACTCTTTGACGGATCTCGTGGAGCATTACAAGAAGAATCCCATGGTGGAAACGCTGGGCACAGTTCTGCAACTCAAGCAGGTGAGCACACTAGAAGTCTAAAGCTCATCTCCTTATAAAGTTGAAAAAATCCTAATATAGGATATTCCAGATACACAGGAGCAGAATAGTATCACAAACCTCATGTGCCCACTGCCCAGCTTCAGTGTTTTTTAAAAAATTTAAAAAAAGATTTTATTTTTAGAGAGAGGGGAGGGGAGGGAGAAAGAGAGGAAGAGAAATACCAATGTGTGGTTGCCCCTCACATGCCACCCACTGGGGACCTGGCCCACAACCCAGGCATGTGCCCTAACCAGGAATCGAACTGGCAACCCTTTGGTTCACAGGCCGGCACTCAATCCACTGAGCCACAGCAGCCAGGGAATCAGCTTCAGTTTTGATCACTGCCTCAAACCTGACTTTAGTCATCACTCCACTCGCTGCCCTCCTCCTGTGGCACATGGGAACAAATTCCAGATATCACATCATTTCCATGACTGTTTCCACCCATACCCCTAAAGGCCTTCCGAGTTTTTAAAGCAAGTTTGCATCAAGTGTTCCTTGTTGGTGCGCCTTTGGTGCTCACACTTACTCATTTTGGAGTTCTTGCTATTTCAAAGTTCACTCCTATCACTTAGTGGCAAATTACATTATCCCTCTAACATTGTAGTCTCTTTATAAAGAAAAAAAGAAAAGAAAAAAAAGGATTGAATTCATGCCAGCAGAGTAAAGTGTGTGTGGGGATTGGAGAAAGATTTATTTTCTGACAGAACAGAAAAGAAAGTGAAACTGCGTTTGAAAATGTTTATTGAGAATTATTGTGTGCTGTGAACTTCCTGTCCTTGCCTTTGTGAACACCAAACTAGCCTTTTTTTTTGCATTAACATTTTTTATGTAATGCTTTCTTTGTTTTACTCCAATGACTGAACTTGATTAGCCCCTCAACACGACTCGTATCAATGCTGCTGAAATAGAGAGCAGGGTCAGAGAACTGAGCAAATTAGCTGAGACTACAGACAAAGTCAAACAAGGCTTTTGGGAAGAATTTGAGGTAAGTTATTTAAAAAAAATTTTTTTTAACTTGAGGTATTAAATCTTATTTTCAGTACGTGAGAAGTTGGTCTTGTATTTGCTATTGGATCTGAAAGACTTGAACCTGTGTCCTGATTCTGCCGTTGATGGACATGGGGCAAGTGGCCGAGGGGGCTTCTTTGAAATGGAAGGGCATCATGCTCTGGGGGAGGGAGTCGGTGGTTCCTGTGAGATCGATGGGCCAGTTTGCCAGCAGAAACCCAGACAACACAAAAGGATCTACTTCTTTTGAAAGGTTTCAGCATTGGCTGGGGTCTTCGAGAAGAATCCGTAGCCTTATTGCACTGAGTAAGTCAAAGAAATATCTTGAGTTGTTGGCTTTCATTTGGGTGTTGACATTTATAGTGTTGGGAAGTTAAGTGAACTGATTTCTGTCCCGAAACCACCACAGGCTGGAGAACGCTCTGCACTGGGAACGTGCGTGTCAGCTGTCACTTACCGGTGCACGTTGTTACCTTGTCCTCTCTCTTTCCTTCCATTTGGCAGAAAACTTCCGCAGAAACAGAGATGGTGCCATATTTACCTTTGTAGTTGCCCCTACCATTTGTCACAGTGCCTGGCACACAGCAGAAATCCCATAAATGGTCCCTCATTCCATACTTTTGTAGGACTTTAGAATTTACAAATATTTGTGAAACGAATGAATGAATGGCCAAGGAAAGCCATTTTAGCCACGGTGTGTCAGATCAACTTGCTGAGATATTATTTCTGTGTTGCAGACAAGGAGCCTGAGGCTTGGGGAGGTTAAGTTAACTGTCTTTCCACAAATATTGATTGAATCGTGGCAGTGAGGGTAGGTACAGAACAGAACACTCATAGTCCTTGCTCAGCATTGCTGAACAGAGGCTTGAACTTGGGTTTCTTTTTTCTTTTTTTAAAAAGATTTTGTTTATTTACTTTTAGAGAGAGGGGAAGGGAGAGAGAAAGAGAGGGAGAGAAACATCAATGTGTGGTTGCCTCTCACATGTCCCCTACTAGGGACCTGGCCCACAACCCAGGCCTGACCGGGAATCTAACTGGCGACCCTTTGCTTCAAAGTCCAGCGCTCAGTCCACTGAACTACACCAGCCAGGGCTTGGGTTTATTTTTTCATACAGGCATTGGGTTAGTCACTGAGGACACCATGGCAAACAAGGGGGACCGGGTGTCTTTGAGGGGCTTCCAGTTGAGAGAGGGAAGACTATGACAGAAAGCATCACTGAAAAAGTGTTGATAAACTTAGAATTTTAAAATCTCCAGCTCACTGTTTTCTCCATTTTGTTCTGCCGGCCTCGATCATAAATGACAGCGTTTCAACAGTCATTCCAGTTACATTTACTTTATTTCATTTAGCATTTATGAAGCCTCATGAAGTAAGATGGATAAGTACAGAAATTTTAGGAACCTTACATCAAAATCTGAATGAGAAAAACCATTTTTCAAAAGTGTTTATTTTGTAAAATTTCAAATATATATGAACGGAGAGAGAACAGTATAATCACAGCAATATACCTGTCATCAAGCACCAGCGAGTGTTGATAGATGGCCAGGCTTTTTTAGCTCCGCTCACTTGCTCCCCCAGCCCTGATTTATCGCAAATCCCAGACATCATTTCACCTTTAACTTTCATGTCAAATATTATAACCAGAATATCATCACACAAAAAGTGTTAACAACAATTCCTTAATATTAACACCTTTCAGTCATCATTTACATGTTCTTGATTTTTTTTCTCTCTCTCTCTCTCTCACACACACACACACACACATTCACACACTTGCAGTTTGTTTGAAGTGGGAAGTGCTTTTTCCCCAACTCATTTATGAAAAAATTTTTGAATGTACATAAAATAGATTTGTATAAAGAACCCCATGTATCAGCTTCATCAGTTACCCAGATATCATCTTTCTTTATTTAAAAATATATCAGTATTTATGGATTCCTTGAAAAATTAACCAAAATACTACTACCACTTCAGGAAAAAAAAGATTAAAAAAATCCTCAAATACCCAGTGATTGTTCAGATTATGGCATTTGCCTTATGTAAAAAACGCTGTTATATCAGTATTCCGATAAACTATACATGTATCTCTTTAAAATCTCAAGTCTTTTAATATTTTGACTCCCTTCTTTCCCTTCCCTCTCTTTCTTTCTCTTCTTTCCCTCCCTGTCTTGGTTCACTCAGGCTGCTGTAACAAAATGCCACAGCCTGGGCGGCTTAGAACAACAGAAACTCCTTCCTCACAGCCCTGGAGGCTGGAAGTCTGAGGCCCCGGGCCAGCAGGGTTGGCCAAAGCTCTCTGCCAGGTTCCAGACTTGTCCTCGGGTCCTTACGCTGTGGGAGGGGCTGGGGCTTCACCCTGGAGAGCTAATCACCTCCAGAGGTTGCACCTCCTAATCCCATCACATTGAGGGTTAGGGTTTCAACCATGGTTTTGAAGGGACCCAAGCATTCAGACAGCACCCTCTCTTGTTTCTGTTGTTGGAGAAAGCAAGTTCTTTGTCCTGAGATTTACTTACGATTTGGATCTTGCTGAGTGTGTCTCTGTGGTGGACTTCACGTTTTTCTGTCTCCTATTACACACTTTTTCCAACTTTGCTTCTTTCTTTATCCTGGAAGTCACTCCACAGTAGTGTCTAGAGATAGTCTGCTTCTATGTTTATTGCAGAGTATTCCATTTTGTGGATATAATATAAATTAGTCAACCTGTTTGGAGAGTTTCCCAACATATTACAAAGAGGATACAATGAGTAGCTTGTGCATGCATCTTTTCACAGTTTTGCTGGCTGTTGTTGATCCTAACATTCTTTAATGTTTTATGTTGAAAAATGATGGTCGTTACTCATCTTTCATTTTTATTTTTATATGGTACATGATTTTGGTTAGCATATTTAAAGTGTGTAATAAAAATGGAAAAATGTGAAACTCTTTTGGTAAGTATAAGAAATAGCGAGTTAAAAAAAAAAAAACAAAAAGAAAGAGAGAAATAGTGAGCTACTTTGTGATCTAAACCCCTTTCCATGTTATACTTCCACTGAGGTGATCATTTGTACAGGCTACTTTGCCCATAAAGCGACTATGAACTTTTAAAAAATTTCCGCAGTGAGGTGGCTCTCTGGTGCAGTGGTGGCTTCTTGACCACCAGCTTCACTTAAGTGCTGCTTAGGTACACAAAATCAAACCTCCCCAAACTTTGGCAGTTGGGGTGTTGGTGGCAGTCGGGGTATTGGTGGCAATAGGGGAGTTTGGCATGCTTCCTTGGTGGGGTCAGGATATGAACTTGGAAGGAACTCCTAACCTGACTTTTCTGGCCATGGAAGAGAAGGCTGATTCGAAATGCTGACCCGATGGTTTCCCTCTGTACCATTTCAAAGTCAGGTACATTTTCATACATTATTAACAACAAAGGGGGCTTTGGGGGGAGCTGAATACAAACAAGATGATATCTGTGCTCTACAAGTTCTCCACAGAGATCAGGCTGAGGCGCTAAATTGTTCTGCACTAAATCAAGGCCATTAACTTTTTATTTAAACCGAAGCTAGATCGAAATAGCTGATGGCTTACTCTCTCAATTTCTTATGTTCCTGCTTCTCAAATCCTGTCAATTAAAAAAAAAATGCCCTTTCAGGTTGGTGCCAGGGGAATAAATCTGAGAACAGAATAAAAATTATGGAAAAAACTTAGATATGCAGAAGCCGAGAATCATTATAGCCTAAATCTTCTGAAACTGTTTGATCCGCAGCGGTCAGGCCTGGTTATTTTAGGGATTGTCCTTAGTTGTTTCTTGGACGGTGATAATTTTGGGATCAGGTCCTTCCTACTGTGTGCTCTGATGGTCTTTGCTGTGAGCCAGCACTCTAAACTGCGGTGCCGTAGGCAGTTTCTTTCTGACGGCTCTATGTCATTTGCGTGCCCAGCTCCTGCTTGTCTATGGTGCCCCACCAGTGCTTCAGGTACTTTTCCCCAGAAGCCGCCTATAAATTGCTTTCCCTTTAGATGCATCTTGAAATATGAAGTCTCTTGTGAAGTTCTGGTTCTTTTCTCCTTCGCTCCTGGAATTAATTCAGGTTGATGCTTTTCTTCTAGGATATGTTTTGTGAACCCAAGTCTTTGATTTTTCCCTAGAGATTGCCCATTTCTGATCTGTGAGCATCTTGAGTCTCCCGCATATCTCGGCCCTTTTACGTGAACGTAAAGAGGCAGGTGACATTTCTAGATTTGTTGAAGGGATGTTCTGCCAAAGTGAGACTGACACTAAGTAAGTGACAGGGCACATTACAGTCCTGTAATTCTGTACCTGCGATGTGCAGGTTACCTGAAACCTGAATTTGGCCCTCGTGTGCATGGCGTGGTGTGTGTTGCATGGCTGCGTGACAGGTATTTGCCCCCTCTGGGCCTTTTCGTCCCCCCGTGGAGTCCTCGGGGCCTGAGCTGACAGGAGGCAGTAGGGCCGAGTCTGGACACTGCGTCTGACTCTGGACCTGAGCTGAGGGTGGAAATCTTGCTTCCGACAGTCCCCTGGCCCCCACTCTCCCTCTTTACCCTCCTCCTCCGTCTTGCTTCCCTCTCTGTTCCCGGTATCTCTGCTCTCCACATACTTGATTCTTCCTTCTTTTCCTTCAGCAGATTTCTGTTTCTTGCCTTACAGACCTTACTTTCTAGTCCCTTTCAGTATAGTAACTAGCCCCTTTCAGTCTTTGCACCAAAGTCTCAGAGATTCTCATTGTCTCAGATGCCATCTATCTTCGGTCCAAGGAGCAATGCCCAGGACACTGTCACACGGAGCAGACATGTCGGCACAGACCACCCTGCTGGGGGAGAAATAGTTCTCAGGGATGAGGATTGTAGGGAGTTGGGCAAACATCCCAAAAATATCTGCCATGAACAGTAGACACTGGTGGTGGCAGTGATTTATTCATTTCGTTGATTTAGCAAATATTTGTTGAACAGAGACTGCGTGCGTGCTGGAGTCTCTGTTCTGGGTTCTGGGGATGTGTCAGGGAACAAATCAAAGTCTGTCCTTCTGGAGCTTATAGTCAATTGGGAGAGAGAGGCAGTAAACAAAGAAACTGGTAAGTATTCACTATGTGAGATGCTGCTAAGGGCTGTGGAGATATAATTAGGTTGGGCAGGACGAAAGGGCGAGCTGCTGATGGAGATGTAAGGTGGCATTTGAACAGAGACTTGAAGGAAATAAGGAGCGAGCCATGCAGATAACCTCACAGTGAACCTTCTAAGTAAAGACACAGCAAGTGCAAAGGCCCTGAGTGGGAATGCCCTTAATACATGGCATGATCAGCAAACAGGCCGGTATAGTTGGCGAGGAGTGGGCAGGAGGGGAAATATGGAGGAGCGACTGTGAAGTGGGGGTCAGGTCATATAGGTCCCGGTGGGTCAGTGTAAGGTTGTTGGCTTTTACCTGGAGGAAGTGGAGAGTCTATGGAGAGATTCGAGCTGCCCAGCGGAGGCCAGTCTGCAAGGGGGAGGAGGACAGGAGCAGGGAAGCCAGTGAGGAGGCAGATCTCAATAATCTGAGCAGAGAAATGATGGGGCTTGGACCAGAGCAGCAGCAGTGGAGGTGATTGGGGCCTGGAGATGTTTTGAAGGTAGAATGGTCGTATCTAAAGGCAGGGTTGACAGGCTGTGTGGTAGGACAGCTGAGGCAAGGATAAGGTGATAGTTTGAGGCTTGAGCAATTCTTAGGGTGGAGTTACCGTTTACTAAGATGGGGAAGGCTGGCAGGAACTGGTTTGGGGGCAGGTGATCAGCTTTCATTTTGGACACATCAAAGTTTGATGTGTCCAAAATGCCTATTGGACATCTAATTGGCATATTCTTCTTCAGTTAATTCTGTGGTGTTACAGGTGGGAGTGTGCTAGAATATTCTTCCTCACTTCTCCACTCTAAGATCTCTTCACTCTTCAGTTTCCAACCTCCGGGTCTTTTTCTCAGGGAAACCTTCCTTGGTCCCTGTCCCCACACCCAGGTTAGTTCTTCCTGGTATATGTGCAGCAGATCCATTCCTTACCACCCTTGGAATTCATGAATAATCTGTGTGGTTATTGTTTAATGTTTGTCCCTTGTACTGGGAATCCATAGAATCAGATAACATTATGTGGTCTCTTAGAAAAAAGGGAGGTTTTGCTTCAGTGAAACTGATGGAGGACAAATAAAGAGACAGAAATGTTTGGATCCTGCAGTTTGATGTCTGTGGTGTATCTGTCACCTAGAAAGATAACCCGGAGCGGTCACGTGCCACAGAGACAAGTAACCCTGTTCTGTTCACTGCAGCTCCTATGTTCAGCAGAAGGCCCAGCGTGCAGAGGCACAAAATAAGTATTTGTGCTGTTTTGAATCTCAGCTGCTTTCAACAGTGAGAGTTGTACTGGATTCAGATCTTTTGTGTATATTTCAAGGGAGATCAGCTTTCTGATACTCAAAAGCGTGGAGGAATGTTCCAGGCTTTGCTTCCACATGTTTCTCTTTACCCCCATAGTTCATTTGCGTTTGGAGCCCCTGTTGGAGGCTTGGTGACTTTGCAGGCTTTGAGAGCCCTCTGCATACTTGCCCAGAGGAGCTGATTCAGGATCACAGTGGTGAATTTCAGAAAGGTTTCAGTTTTGAACCTTCTATTCCCGATTTACAAAAAAACCCACATGCATATTTAAAAACACACACACACACACACACACGCATACAAACCCCACACAACACTTACTAACTGTGGTTATTTACCCCTAGCACTTGAAAGCTTGTTTTCCTTGGTAATTGGGTTTGTTTTTAAAGCCCAGCCTTCTCGCATTACGCAAGCCATCCTCTGTCTTGGTCGGCACTGTTTTCCGATTGCACAGGCATTACAGGCATTTTGCTGACAGCCTCACAGATGTCCTGATTCCGGCAGTGGCTCTGCCAAGCGATGTGTCTGCAGGAGGAGCTCGCGTCTGTCTTCAAGCCCACAGTCCAGTTTGATTTCTTTAAAGTGTTTACATCCTGCTCAGGGGAGCTATAAATTCTACTTCGAGTTGGTTAGATTTTTATGGAAACAAGGCTTTCACTGAACCCCAAAGCTGTGTCTAGAATAATAATTCCTTCTGGTGATCTCTAGCGGAAATCTTCCCCGTGGTGACTAAGCAGTGCCACATGGAACGACAGTCTCCGGCCAGGCTCCAGGACAGCCAGCGTGAGCTGTGCCCAAGGCTTTCCATCTAGGCCTGGACTCCGGTAGTCAGTACGAGGGCTGCTACCTTCTGGTGGGCAGAGCTTTGCGGTGGTTAGAGGCTTCATTCTGGAGAAATTCCTTTGTTTCCTTTGGACTGTTGCTTTCTCTCTCCCTCTTTCTCTCTCCGCTTTCTCATTCTCTGCCCCTCCAGTGTCACAATTTTCTCCTTAGAATTATTTTTATTTGCTGGCTCTTGACATCTTTTCAGAGAATTTAAGAACCTAAGGTGCCTCCACATCTCTGCTTCACTTTCTCCCTTTGCCTTTAAACGACCTTGCTACTTTCTGTGTCTGCCACAGGCCTGTCTTCCTCATTGAGTCGGTACCCTCCATTTCTTCTTAGCTCCTCCCCTGTTTACCCTTGGAATGTGGCTTCTCCCAATAGACTGAAATAACACTTTCAGGAGATCCGGTGGCTTCGTTACTGTGATACACAGTTTGTTCTCTAGCCTCTTTCTTCCTGGTCCTCCTCTTGACACGGCTGCCCAGCTCCCCATCCCGTTTTCTGATCTATGGCAGCACACTCCTGGTTTAATTTTTCTTCTGTTCCCTCATGCCTGTCTTGCTGTTTGTTGCCTTTTTTCTCTCAACCAGCAGACTCCGGTGGTTCTCCAAGATGTGGTCTGGACCCTGTGCTGATCCTGCTTTAAACTAAAAAAAAATTATTTATTGATTTTGGGGGTGGGGAGAGATAGACAGGCATTGGTTGATTCTTGTATGTGCCTTGACCAGGGATTGATCCCATGAGTTTGGTATATTGGGTTGATGCTCTAACCAACTGAGCTACTCGGCCAGAGCATCATTTGGCTTTAAATGCACTTTTCTTTGGGGAGTGTATCTATTCTTATCCTATTCTAATTACCCCTAAGTGTATGTTGCTTCAAGCTCTGGTCCTTTTGAATTATATCTTCTACATTTCTTCTTGGCTGTCATATCTCCTCAAACTCGAGCATTCTGAACAGGACCTATTTTCCCTTTCAAATCAAATTATCTGCTTTGACTGCCCCTGGTGGTGGTTGAACTGTTTATTCTTTGGTCCTGTCGGCTGGAATCCTCAGATCATCCCTTCACTCATCCTTCTCTCCTTTCTCCCACCCCTTGCTGTTCACCAGGCTTTGCTGATTTTTCTTTCTGGTCACCCAGGACCACCCAAGTGGGTGGCAGCAGAGGCAGGAGTCTGGCCTGTTGCTGGGTCACAGGGTGTCATCACCGCGGGAGATGTGAGCCGCTCATGTACTCGACCTCTCTGCCTCTGGCCCTCCACTCACCCTTCATGCTAATCTGCTCTCAGCGTGTCTCCTGTCACTCTGCTGCTCAGGAGCCTTCAGTGGCTCCTTGTTTCCTACTAGAAATATAGCATTTGCACTTTGGAGTCAGGAAACTGAAGCCCAGAAGTGAGAAAGTTGTCCCCAGGGATGTGTCTGGCTGCGGTTTGAACTTCAGCACTTCTGATCCCAAGCCTACACATTGCTCTTCTTTCCACTCACCGCACACAGCTTCCCTCATCCTCTCACGGACCCTGGCCTCTTAGCTTCCTTAACTTAGGGTCCCCAACTTGCTGGGATGGCTTTCTTTCTTTCTTTTTTTCTTTTTCTTTTTAAGAGAGAGGGTAAGAGAGGAAGAGAGGGAGAAGAACAACAATGGGTTGCCTCTCATGCACCCCCACCAGGCCAGCTCAGCACCCCAGGCATGTGCCCTGGCTGGGAATCAAACTGGCATCCTTCTGGTTCACAGGCAAGCGCTCAGTCCACAGAGCTACACCAGCCAGGGTCTGGTTTCCTTTCTTAAATCGCACCCAAGTAACTCCTTCACCTGCTTCTTCCAGAAACTCTCATCACTTAATTAATCCCACGTTTAACAATAGATTTGTCGTGTACTGTTGGCTGCCATTTCCTGTGTCACAGCCTGTTCCCGCCCCTCCAGGGACCATGCCTTTTAATTTGCTTTTCTGCTTATATTCCGCCTCGCTGGAGGAAGGAGACAACTTGGCTTACAGCAAGCACTAGGAAGGGACTGAGCTGGGGATTAGTTTTGCTTCTGACCACTTGGCCCCTTCCCTGGTGATGAGAGTTTCCAGCTGCTCCTTCCTTCCTGGTTGGGGTCATGGGCCAGGGCAGGACGAGCTGCCTCACAATCACTGCAGAGAAATGGTGACAGGCTGTGCGGGGGGCTTTCACTGTGTGCCTGCTCGCGAGCCTCCCCCGCTGCAGAGTTTGCAGTAAAGAGACGAAGTGAACCATGGCAGTGTCCCTCTGCACAGAGACAGATGCCACAGGGAAACAGAAGTGTATTCAGCTCGGGCAGAGGGCTGGGTTGGCACCTGCCCAGGTGGTTACCACTGTCTCAGTGATTATTCAGGCACCCAGACCAGAGGCCATCTGCTTGACAGCCCTCCCCAGCTCCCTTTCTCTCCTTCAGGAGGCCACAGCCACAGCCACAGGGGTGGGAGGCGGGGCAGAGGGCGTGAGCAGGAGCTTTTCTATTTTTGTGTATTATTAGTTTGTGCATAAAAATCTTCTGCTGACATTCTCAAACACCCAAAAGTAGAGCAAACAGAATGGAGCTCCTTTTACCCAACACCCAACTTTGACGCTTAGATGTGTTACTGTGGTTTCCTCTGGCTCCAGGCCCTCCCCTGACCCATCCGTCCTATGTGAACGCCCTTGCAGCTTTCAGGCAGGGCTTCGCAAACCTGGGGCAGGCGGGGGTGAGGGAGTGGTTCTCTTTGGTCGTCACAGTGACTGAGAATGTCACTACCGGCATTTTGGCTGGCAGGGGTCCGGGGGCAGGGGCGTAAGGGATGGCTCTGCACAGTGAACACCGGTCCCATCCACAGTCTGCTGTGCTGCTGGGATCTCTCAAATGTGCCAGCAGATCAGTGGATTTGATTGACTTTCTCTTGATGCCTTTTAAGGTTTAATCGTTTGATACAATCCCTTCAGCTCTAGATCTGCTTTGACTCATGCAGTCAGGTGACTAGAACTAGCCTCGGACAGTTTCTGAGGGTTCACCCATCCATGAAACCCTTGAGTTGTACTGCAGGGAAAAACGGGGTGTTTTGAGCCTGTGTCCATGCTTTATATAGTCCTGTTTGCTCCCACTCCAGCCTTACCATTGATGGACACACAGTGACATTCAGCCTGACAGGCCCTTGGCAGCTTTTGGTGCCCCAGGGGCTGCTGGAGAGAAGGAGGCTGTGGAAGGCACACCATGGAAGGCATGCAGCCTCCTGGGGCAGGGCTTGCTGGGCATTGTCTGCCGCCTGCAGCCATTAGCCTGGTGCTGGGGAGGAAGCACGCAGTGCAGGCGGTTGCTGATTATCCCGCGTGTGGTTAGGGAGCCTGCCACAGCAGAGCTGGAAAGTCACAACTTCTGAGTTCTTTTTATTTCCAGAGTCACTCTAGATGGATGGCAGCCTTTCACTGTGGGAAATGAAATGTGTTCAGGCAACTTGGGCCCCAGGCACAGATGAGAATGGGCTCCTGGGCACAGAGGAAGGAGCTGGGGGGAGACACACGGTTAGTCATTAATCTGTGACAGCTGCCAGCTCCAGGCACTTTGCACCTGACTGTGCCTGGGACTCGAGGGCTCTGTGCCTTTCTGGAAGACTCAGGGCCTGCAGGCCTGTCTCGATTATGTGCTGTTCAAATCCCAAATCCATGTGGAAGAGGCGACGGGGACCTTAATGAGGGATGAGGGGAGCTTCTGGCTGGCCTGGAACTCTGAATTTAGTCTGGCTAAATGTTTGTATTTGAGGTGATTTTCGGTGGCACCCCATTCTAGTAGGTAAGGTGGAATTAGCCGGTGAGAAAGGTGCTCTTTTTTAACCGTTATCCTGACCTCTCGAGGAGGCTTGGAGGAGGTTTCAGTGTAGTGCTGATGCATCTTTAACATCTGCCTCTAATGCCTGCCAGGGCCCCTTTTTCACAAAGCCCCAGACATGCTGCTGCACTGAGGTAGAATTTGTTAACAGCATATTCCCTTCCCTGGTTACCTTCTATATATGGCAAGTGATAGTGATTTTCATGTGTGCGAGTAATAGGAGGTTTTCTTTTGAAATACACTTTATGAAGAGGAAAAAGAGGAGGTGAATTTAAGTAAACAACTGATGGAACAGGTAGGTGGTGTGCCAAGGTGGCAGACACCTTGCTGCTGCTTCCCAGGTGACTGAAGACTGGGAAAATGCTCTGGTATTTTTCCCACAGTGATTTTCCTTTCTGCTGAAGCCCAGGTCAGCAGTGCCAGGATGCGATTCTAAGTCTGGGCCCGGAGTGCCGAGGCCAGAACTGGTGTTGACCTGCGGTTAGTCTCCCCTCTCCCTCCCTCCCTGTTTCTCATTTGCTTATGCAGCAAGCACATTTTGAGTGCGTACCATGTGCCCCATACTCTGCTGATGGCAGGCACTGCAAGGTGGTCCCTGCTCTGTGGAGGAGACAGATTGACAAAACATAGGTGGGGTTCAGTGTGACAGGTGTACTCCTGGACGGTGTTGGGCAAAGTGGTTTTTAGTGCTTAATGTGACTGACGTAGTCTTAAGAAGCAAGTTGCTCTCAGTGACCACCAGTTTACCCTGGGCGTGGGGGTGGGCCCACATCCCTGAAAGGATAGCTCAGAAAGGACCATTAAGTTGCTTACCGCCTAAGTTGCTCACAGCTCTTAACAAGCACCTGCCACTTGGCTACAGGCCACCTGTGTTCCTGGTGACTATATATACACATGCACACATATATGTACATATATATACACACACACACACACACACACACACCAAGCCCTCATCCTCTCTCGAGTGGGGAGGTCCACAGTTTTGCTGCTGCTCAAGATTCTGTTTCTGTCTGTAAGTTCCCTTAATAAACTGTTTAATCCTGGAGTTGTCAGCTGCTCTCTCTGGTCTCTCAGCCATGTCCTCCTTTGAGGGTCGGTCCCAGGACACCTCAGGAGATCTTCCCAGCAGGGAAGGTCCTATAGACGGTGCACTCAGTGAGTGATGATCACATGGCACGGGGAGGTCGTGCTCCGGCCTGCAGAGTGGGTCAGGAAGGCTTCCCAGAGGAGGAGGTATTTGAGGTGGGTCTTAAGGAATGAATAAACTGTAACTGTGTAGATGTTCCAGGCAGAGAAAGGGAGTTCTAGGCAGATGGGGTAGCATGTTTGAGAGCAGGAAAGCCTGAAGGAACGGGGAGTTCAAGGCCCTTATGTGTATCTGGTGCGGCTGGAGTACAGAGAGTGTGTCTCCAACTCCTGCATGCGTATGAGTTACGTGGAAATCCTGTTGATAGCAGACTTTGAATGGGCTGACCTAGGACAGGACCTGCACCTCTGTGTCTGAGTAGCTCCCAGGTGATGCTGCTGCCACTGGTCTGCTGACCATGCCTGGAGCAGCTGGGTGCGGCGCTCCACCCGGAGATGCTGGGTGTGATGCTCATGGAACAATAACTGTTGAACAGCAGTAGCCTGTGTAGCTCACGTGCTTCCTCATGCCCAGGTCCGGGTTTGCCCCTCACAGAGCAATCTCAGTTAACTCGTACACTGGCCCTAGGGGGTTGGTAATTAGGGTCATCCTCACCATACACTTGAGGAAACTGAGGCACAGGCAGGCTGGGAACTTGGTGAAGCAGGAGCTTGCATGAGAGGTGGGCCTGCATGAACTCAGAAGAGAAGGCTTCGTGAGTTGTTCTGAAAAGTCTGGGCTTGATCTGAAGGCAGAGGGAGAAACCGAAGGGGGTCCCACAGGGAGGGCCTGGGCAAGATGCACCTTTCTAGTGGTGGCTCTGTCCACGCGCCCTCCGCAGGCAAAGTGTCGCATGCAGTTTGCTTCTCCCGTGAGCATGCCTTTGCTGTCCTGCCTGGTTTGCTTTGAATCCAGCAGCCTCAGTTGTAGCTTTTGTTAATGTTGTTTTTCTTGGTTGATTTTTATGCGATTGAGTCAGTTCATAGTATTTGGACTTTTCAAACTTCACCTTAATGCCTAAAAATCAAGATTGAACCTCCTTCTTAATAACACAGCAAATAACTGCTCAGCATAATGGCTCACAGTTCATGGGATTTGCCACCTTGGAGAAGGCAAATGGCTTTAATTAATCTGCACTCATTTTAAAAAATTGGAATGACCATTTTCGTTGTCAGAGTTCTATGCACATTGTATTTTACTTCTTCCCAGGATTCAGCCAGCTGAACACTTTTGTTACGAGCTGTGTGTCAAGGCCGAATATTGCGTTTTGAAACTGCTAGTCGAATAGCAATTTAAACTCCTGACTTTCACACCTGCCTGTGAAACTCAGATAAATGAAATGGAAATAACAGGGCTGCTGTGTGAGGAAACACTGTCAGTTCTTGTAGAAATCTTTAAGAGATAACCATTTTGGCATTTATTTATTATATACACACACACACACTTTTCATTTTCGCCTGCCTTTCACTTTCTTGGTTTGCCCATTGTGACTTCCCATTACAGATTAGGCTTGTTTGAAATGAATGCCCCTTGAAGAGGCCCTTTTTGTAATTTTGAAAATGAAACCTACACCTTCAAAGTGCTTAAGCCTGGCTTGTCCACCTTCCTGCCTGTTTCTGCAGCTGATTTTTCTCTCCACTTCCCCACATCCCCTCTTCTGTTGGAGCCAGTCCCACCGTGGCCACGTGCTCTAGCCTCTTCTTTCCCTGCTGGCATTCCAGCCTTCCTGCCCTGCAGAGGAGTCCTTCCTGACCACTCATCTCAAGAACCCGAGATCTCTTCTTCACTCTCTGGCTGTGGGGACATGGAGGGGTGGGTGGGTGTCTGCGTGGCCACAGGCTGGCTGCCCGTGGCGGTACATGGGTTTCTGGCGCAGGAGGACTTTATGAAGCCTTGTTAACAAAGCTTGCATGCCCGCGGCCCAGTCTACTGCCCTCTAGTATCCACGTTTGACTGCTGGCGTGTATGCAGCTTGCTCTGAATTAAGCAGTGGTAAAAGGAGGCAGATCATAAACTCCTCAGGAACAGGGATCACATCTGTTATTTGTATACTCTGCACCAATACCCACCGGCTTTCTTTTCTTAACATTAAATCGTGGGAGGGAGGTAACATTGGTTAACAAGAAAGTCCAGGTCTACCCCGTCACACTGTGGTATCTGTACGCTCCGCCGTGTGCTTACCACCCACGTCTGGGCTCCTGTCGTCATGTATGTGGTTCTCTTCACCCTCTTCGTTCTCCACCTGGCTTTCGTTCATAAGAATTGTTATTGTAAAAGATTCCTCTTTCTATAAATACTTACTCATTGTAGAAAATTTAAGCAAAAAAAAAAAGGTGAAAGAATGGAGGAGGAGTGAGAGAGGAAGAGGAGGAGGAACAGAAGAAAAAGCCTTCATAACCGTACCAACCTGAACAAGAACCCCATTACTTTGGGGGGGCACACAGCTTTCTACCATGTCCTGCATGCGAATGCAGACGTATGGCTGTCCTCATGCACTGTTTGGCCAGGTTGAGCTTTTCACCTGACACTTACTCTGATTTTCCAAGGCATGAAATATTCTCCCAGAACATCTTTCTGATGGCTGTACAAAGTTCTTTTGTGTGCATGAACAATGGTGTTATTTGGGCAGCTGTTTCCTGTGGGACACGTGTGTTGTTTCTGATGTTTTGCCCCTGTGGGTGCAGTGTGAACGGGGCTCTCATGGCTGCTGCGCAGGCCTGTGACCGTTTCCCAGGATAGATTCCTTAAAGCAGTGCCTGAGCCAGGCTTGTATTTTATTATTATTTTTAAAGCATTGACGCATAATCGTGTTTACTTTTGCTTCTCTCTAGACACTACAACAACAGGAGTGCAAACTTCTCTATAGCCGAAAAGAGGGCCAGAGGCAAGAGAATAAAAACAAAAACAGATATAAAAACATCCTGCCCTGTAAGTATCAATATGCTTTGCAGTCACAGTCACGCTGGAGATTTTGATTCCCGGTGTCCTTGTAACTGTTTCTGGGGGTCCCATGCCCTTCTCAGCAGATCCAAGGCATTGGCCCCTTTTAATTGTGAGCAGTTTCCAAAATAATCAACTGTGATAGGGACTGACGGCCTCATTTGCCGAGTTCCTGTGATGCTGATAACTGAGTGAAATTGCCTCTAGGAAGTTTTGAGTGTGGCTGTTTCCATCTGTTAATTAATTTTGCCAGCCTCAGAGTGATCATCTCAAGGCTTGCCGTCTCCCCATGTGAGGCTGCACCAGGAGCCTCAGGGGTCCCAGGTTTGTGTCCTTGCTCTGGAGTGCCTGGCTCCTGGGTCTTGGGAAAGGCACGCCTCCTTTCTGAGCCTCTGTTCCCTTATCTGGGGAACAGCTGGGCTCTAACAACTGTTTTGCTCCCTGGTGCCGGGAGCACAGGTGCCTGGGGATTCGTGTGCACAGCCACGCTGCTCAGAAGGAGCACCTCCACTGACACCCAGGGGCTGCCGGGTAGAACCCACGGTGAGCCACAGGGGAAAAGAGGCCCAGGAGGATGTAGGCCTTGGACGAGGATCCCAGAAATGGCACTAAACAGGTGTCACAGCTCTCCTCCCCTGAGGGCAGACTGTGCCACACTCTCAGCATCCAAATCTCCCTCAATCCACGCCATGTGCACACCAATCAGGTGTTGTTACAGACTGTTTTATTAGGTTGTAAGTAGGAATGGGGGGAGAACTGGTCCCAGAGCCCCCAAAGTCACTGCTGTCGTGTCATGCTCTCTGTCACGGGGCTCCAGAGTGGGCCACGTTGGGCAGGCACAGCGGGGAAGGGAAGGAGCATTTTGAGCTCCTCTTACTTTATATCCTTTGTTTAAAATAAAAAGGGAAAACTTAAATGTGACATACAGATTATTGGCAGTGCTTGCATAAAGTATTTACCCAACTTAAAAGTAAGGCGTGTGTGTGTATGTAATTGTATGTATGGGTTTATATTTTGGTGTTCAGACAATGTGTTACTAAAGTTTATTGGGGGGCGTGACGAAATTCGGAGAGCATTGCCCTGTGTTGCATCAGGTCAGAGCCACGTGGTCAGACTGTGTAAACCCATCCGTGTGTGCAGCAGTCCCTCACGCTGTGTACAGATGCATGTGTACCTGATGTACATGTGTGTCCCATCCACACATGTGGATTGTAATGTGCGTAGGTCAGGATGGGAGAGCATGCAGGCATTTGTAACACTGAGAAAGGGCAGCGAGGACTCAGCAGGGAGTCAGTTTGAGCCCAGCATGGTTGTGATGACCTTGGGGAAGCCTCATCCTTTTCATGTCCAAGTTTTCATTTCCACTCAGGATGCCTCATGGTGCAAATCAGGAAGACACAGGGGCATAGGAGAAGGCGAAGGGAACTATGGCAGCGGTGCCCACACACAGTGTGGCTGCCCTTCCCTCCCTCAGAGACCACAGTGAGACTTCTCCTCTAATTGGCATCGTCTTGCTTTCAAGCTGGGGAACATTATTTTTTAAGACATAGAATTATGTTACTTATTTCCATTGTAAAATATGTTTCTTAGGGTAGGGCACTCTGATTTGTATACCACTTACACAGAATTTGGACAGTTGATACATCAGAATCTTGTCTTCTAGATACTCTTATTTCATTCTGCTTCATTAGAAACCCTTTTTATTGTGGAAAATGTCATATGTGTTCACAAGCAGATGGAATAGTGTGAAGGAGCCACATGTTCCCATCTCCCAGTGCCAATAATTGTCAGCTTGTGCCTGGGCTTGTCTCCTCTGTGCTCTGTCCACTTCTCCTCTCTCCCCAAATTCTGACTACTTTGAAGCAAATCTCAGTTATTATGTCATTTATCTGTACTTTATTCTTGCTTTAAAAAAAAAGCCTGACTTAAAAAAATTTTTTAAAAATTTCTTTATTTTTAGAGAGAATAGAAGGGAGAAAGAAAGAGAGGCAGGGAAACATCAGTGTGCGAGAGAACATTGGTGGGTTGCTTCTGGGCCCACAACCCAGGCATGTCCCCTGGCCGGGAATCGAAAATCGAACTGGCGACGCTTTGGTCCACAGGCCAATGCTCCGTCCACTGAGCCACACCAGCCAGGGCTAAAAAAAATAATTTTAGGTTCACTAGAAGTTGTAAAAATATATTGAAGGTGTCATGTACCCTCACCCAGCTTCTCCCGATGACCATACCCTGCATTTCCATAGCACACTGTCAGCACCTGGAGAGTGCTTTGTTCCTCTTACGGGTATTGTTCTGAGGAGTCCTGTGGTGCTGTGGTTATTATTGTGCTCACTCGGGATTTAACTTTTCATATGGTTCTATCACTAGATGAACCAAACTTGGACTAGGTTGAGGATGAACTGATGCAGACCGCTTTGCCCTGAGGGCGTCTGGGTATTTTTGTGACTGTCATCTCTTTTCCTTCCAGTTGATCACACCAGGGTTGTCCTACATGACGGCGATCCCAACGAGCCTGTTTCTGATTACATCAACGCAAATATCATCATGGTAAACTGAGCTTTTCCCAGTGTCTTCTGACCACACATCGCCAGCCCGTTTTTAGTTTAAATCCTCTCCTGTGTCCTGAAAGCAACTTTCAAATGTTTGATGTATTTTCCTCCTCAATTTCTAGCCTGAATTCGAAACCAAGTGCAACAATTCAAAGCCCAAAAAGAGTTACATTGCCACGCAAGGCTGTCTGCAAAATACGGTGAATGACTTTTGGCGGATGGTGTTTCAGGAGAATTCCCGAGTGATTGTCATGACGACAAAAGAAGTGGAGAGAGGAAAGGTATAGTACACACTCTTCTTGCTCACATCAGGTGGACCATGTCAAGGAGTCAACAAATTAAGCTTAAGCTAACCGACCCTCTGGGACAGAGGGCGTTGAAGAAATCTGATGCTGGTGTGCCTTTGTGTAACATTCTTCCGGTTTCTTCTCCTGGGGTTCACTGAGCCTCTTGGGTCTGTGGATATATGTTTGTTTGTCTGTTTTTTCAAATTTAGATGTTTACTGTTTCTTTAAATATGTGCCCTGACCCCACCCTGTCCTGGGATACCAATTGTGTGTATATTAGGCTGTTTGAAGGTGTCCTACAGCTCACTGAGCCTTTGATCATCTTCTTCTTCTTTTCTAGTTCTCATTCTTTCCTTCTGTGTTCATTTTGGATAGTTTCTTCAGCAGTGTGTGATCTTAGTCCTACTCAGTGTGTCTTTCATTCAGACGTCGTCCTGTTCATCTCTAGAATTTTCATTAGAGTCTGTGTGATGTCTTCGATGTCTTTTTCACATGCGCATCATTCCCTGTGCCTGTGAACACGTGGAATACATTCACAATAACTCTTAATGTCCCTGTGACTAACCCTATTCTAGGTGTCATTGCCTGTTTCCAGTTTTTCAGTTGTTGAAGGTGGGGGTGCACATTCAGCCCTGTTACCATTTTAGCTGGAAACAGTGGTCAGAAAGGGCGTGTAGGGAGGTCTGTCTAGTACTTTCCGGAGAATAGAGGACCCATAAATTAATGTGACTTCTGGGGTCATGTACACTGTACTTACCATGACTCTTAAGCATTTAAAAATTAATTTGACTTATGTGAACAGTGGGTTCCTAAAAATATTCAAACACAGTTAAGGTTAAAGTTGCCTTTGTCGCCTTCCCTTGTTCACCCATTTTAGTCCCCTCCTCCAACATACAGCCTGTTGGATGTGTGTTATTCTATACTCTCTTCTTGGCATTTATATACATGCATGCATAAAAGGGATTACTATAGGCATTACTTGCCTAGAGAAGGTATCTAACCCCGTAATATGAAAAAGAGACATTTATTGAAGACACAAAAAACCTTGTACATAGGACAATGACACCTCAGTCCCCGTCAAATAAGTCCCCTTGACACCTCACACAGTTCTCCCAGTCACCATCAGTTGCCCCATTGTATTTTCCTGAATCTCATTGACAGTCTGAAACCTCTTCCTCAAAGGTGATTTTAGTTTTGGGAAAAGGCAGAAGTCGCAGGGTGCCACATCTGGGCTGCAGGGGGGCTGAGTCACCTGGGTCATTTGATGTTTTGCCAAAAATCTCTGCATGAGATGTGATGCATGAGTGGTTGCATTGTTTTGAAGCTGCCAATCATCAGTAGCCCATAGCTGTAGCCTTCTGAATCATCCGAATATTTTCCACAGAGGAATGTTCAAGCTTGACACAAAATCTGATGTGTTAAGCTTTTGCTGTATTCGCTCAGCCATTTTGAATGTGACATCACACAGTACACATGCTCACTCAACGGCACCTACCGCACCCGTAACTAGTACAGTGAAGATGTCATTGTTCACGCATGCACATTCCAGTCCACTGTCCTTGGCTGCCAGGTTACATTGATGTTGCGCAAACCATTCTTGTTGTATTAACAATGGCTGGACTTTTTCTGGACAAGCCTTGTATATTCCTTTACATATATGTGTGTATTTACATGAGTACATAGTACTATTTTCTGAAAATTAGGGTATGAAAAAGTGGTTTCATACAGTAACTTCATTGTGCATCTTGGATTTTGTTTCCTACTATGTTCTAACTTCTGGTAATACATGTTGGCCCGTCTCATAGCAATTGCGTGATATTTTGTGGTATATACGTATCATAATTTATTTACCATTGTGCACTGGGCATTTAAGTGTTTCTGTTTTTGCCTTTATAAACAGTGCTGAAGTGAACAGCCTCGTCCTTCCTTTTGTGTTTGTGTGGTGAATGTTTCTCTAGGACAGACGTCAAGAATTGTGAGGTCATAGCGAGCGCCTATTGTGAATGGATGCAAGTTCTGCCGAACTGCCTTCCAGAGCAGTTGTCCCGGTGTTCGCTCCCCCTGCCCCCTGCAGCTGCATGTGCCTGGTACCTACCTCCCCACACTCTTCTCGACTCTCAGGTTTTTGGAAATTATGATATCAACACTTACAGAGAAGCACACAGATCTCATTGAGTGAGAGTTCTGTGTATTATCCCAATGTGAGCCTATGCACACAGGTTTTTTTAATATGGAAAAGTTCTGTGTTTTTGTTTGTATTCTAGTCGAAGTGCTTTTTTAGATGTACTTGAATTGGCTTCTATAAAGCAGTTGTGCACGTGGCAGGTTGGGATTTTAGCCCTGCTACCCTACTTTTCTCACAGTTGCGAAGGGCAGTGTGATCCTGTAAGGGTGTCCTGGCAGCTGGTACACTTCTGCATACCTTGTGGCCTGATCTGGTCATTGTGAAGCAAAGGTTTCCTGCAGTGACATTGGTTGTTCAGACACCTTCCTAGTTTCCGCTTCAGGTGAGTGTCACCTGCCCTGAGGATGGAGAGGACATCAGCAGCCTCTGTCCCATGTGCTGCCTGACGGTAGGTAGAGGAGGCCACCTGTTTCTCAGAGGACTTGGGGGCTGTGAAGATAGGGTGCTCATGGCACTGCAGAGGACTCAGGGTTGGTCCCTTTCAGAAGAACTGCCAGGAGCTCTGCGAACAGATGCACATGGGGCCAGATCCCACTGCCCCACCTCCTCACCCCAGTGTGTGCCTGCTTTCCCGCTCTTCGTCCTCACTGTGTGGGTGCCAGGGCTGACGTGGGGGTCCTCATTCCCTCTGCAGGCCTTTCTCACACCGTGTCTGTCACTGTTGCCCCGCCCTGCCCTCCGCACAGAATCAAAACCAGACTCTGGATTCCTTTGGATCCTTGGGCTTTAAAAGCTAAAGTGTTAGCCCTCACAGTTTAGATTTTTTTGTTGTTGTTGTTAAGGTTTACCTCAGAGTGGGGAAAAGTGGGAGGCAGACTGCAGGAGTTTCCAGCTGTTCAAAGGCAGCTGAAACGGCTTTCGAGTTGTGGTCTGATTTCGTGGTCTCCAAGCCATAGCAGCCCTTGGAATTGACTGGCCAGTAACAATAGCCCTGAGTGCAACTATTATTAAAGGTGTTTATTTGGAGAAAAATATGTATCACATCTGTCACAGGGTATTTGGATCTACAAAACACTGCAGGGGAAGCTGAATTCAAAATAGTAAACACTGAAAGAAAAACCCCAAGCTGTGCTAAGCAAAAAAGTCACACCATGCATTAAATTCTTCTGTTCAACTTTCCTCCTCCCACGTTTTCCTTTTCTTTCAGTTGACCGTGGACTATGGGGCTAGTCCGCAGCTGCTCTTTGACTTCTTGTTTTATAACCAGGGATTTCTCTGTCTTCCTAACATACAAGGAAATTTTCTTTTGCTGGTATTTGTGTCTCGGTTATGGAAAGGGAGTTGTATCGGTGACCGCACCCAGAAAAAAACCAAAACACAAAATCGTTCTTTGCCCAGGACACGTCACCATGTATGTGCAGATGCATCTCTCATTGAGCGGAACATCTTCCTCTTCAGCAGCATGGATGATTTCTCTTGGTGCCATGTTTCCCAGCTGCCTGCTCTGAAGCCAGCAGCTCTTGCGTGCGTGGCGTCCCCAGGCACCCAGTTAAGTGGAGGTGACATGCAGTAGGTAGCAGATGGATCTGGATATAGAAAAAGCAGCTGGCTCGAAACCCCATCGGCTGCCTCTCTGTGCTGGAGGTATTCACACTTGGGTTAGATAAGGCGCGGAGTCCTCCCACGCTGGGGGAGGCAAATCAGACTGTCTGCCTGTTAGGCAGCCCGTCCACCTCCGGAGTCCTTGCTTGCCTTCCCTGCGGAGTGACTGGCAGGTCTGTAGAATTCAAAATGCAGTGGTTGCTAGACAGCACCCTCCGCCTGGTCGTTCCCTCTCTTTGCATCTTTGATTCTTTGGAAGTAAATAAACATGCATTGACTCTCCTTCGACCTGTGTGTTAATTGGGCAACTCTGCAAAGGTGGCTTTTTCTCCCTCCTTCTCCTGGCTCCTTGCAAGCACCTGCATTTAAAATTTGAACTCTCCTTTTCTTTGGAAATCCAGCAGTTCAGTGTTGGGCAGTTTAACATGTTAGTGGTCACTAAGCAAGACTTGAACATTTGCTTTCTGCTGGTTTAGGCTTTTCTTTCAGAGTTCACAGCATTAACTGTCTTTTTTCTCATCCCTTCCAGAGTAAATGTGTCAAGTACTGGCCCGATGAGTACGCTCTGAAGGAGTATGGGGTCATGCGTGTTAGGAACGTCAAAGAAAGTGCCGCCCATGACTACACGTTACGAGAACTTAAACTTTCCAAAGTTGGACAAGTAAGTATATTGTCGTATTTTAGACTTCGGTAACTGTTCGTGGTACGCAGCCACCAGCGTCATGCAGGCACTCATGCTGGCATACATTTGTCCGCTCGCTCACTCTTTGATCCAGGAGCCATTCACTGGGTGCCCTCGGTGTGCCAGGTGCTCCTGAGGCACTGCTGGCACGTTGCAGACTAGATGCACAGCCTCTGCCTTCACAGAGCCTCGGGACACAGAAGGTGAAAAACTAAAGGACTAGCTAAGTTTTCTGATTATGTTGTCTGCGATTGTGTGCTAGTGAGTGGCTGGATACTTGAGATGGAGTAGACAGGGAGGGCCTCTGGGAAGAAGTGTCCCTTGAGCTGAGACCTGACAGTGGAAGAGCCAGGCATCCAGAGCGTCAGGAGAAGAGGGTCCCAAGCAGTGCATAGGCCCTGAGGCCTATGTAGTGATCACATTCCGTAGCCTGAGATCTTAACTGCATGTAATTCAGGTTTGTCCCTGGGGTGACTAGCTTTACAGTGCACCGTTAGATTTGGATTCATTTAATTTTATGATTAGAGGGGGGCTTTCTTACTCAAGGCCTTTGGGGACACAAAGATGAATGAAGCAGCCTTTGTCTTCAAGGAATTATTGTACCATCACGTAGCAGCCAGAAGCCACGTACACAGATAGCCATGCTCCAGAGGAGACACGGGCTCTCCCCCACATCTGAAGAGCCTTGGTCTTGCCAAGGCTGGGCTTCTTTCAAATATGGCACCAGGGAGGCAGCCTTGGGAAGGGGCTAGGCCCTCAAGGATGAGGATTTCTTGGGAGAAGGGGGCCTGCCAGGTAGAGGTGTCATCCTGAGCCAGGGCACTGACGTGCAGACTGCAGGGGAGTAGGGTTTATGAGAAAAAAGGCCAGTGGGGAATCTAAGGAGTAAACTTGTGTTGAGACAAGTCGGGATGAATCTTACCACCATGTTGAGAAATGTGAACTTTATCTGTTAGTTGGCACAGAACCTGTGATGGTTCTTGAGCCAAGTGAACACATATAGAACTGAGTGCCAGGAGGATGTCTGAGAGCTGGGGGAGTAGGGAGAGGGGTTGGCACGGGGGACCCCAATGGCCAGAGTCCTGTCCGGGACCTCTGCAGTGGTCTAGGTCTCATGGCCTCCTCTCCGAGCATCCTGGAGACCCCAGCAGTTGTTTTGTGTGTTTTTCCTTCTCATTTTGTTAAAATGCCAGAATAAACTCTGGAAGAAGAGCTACAGATGAGAGAGTTGCTTTGGTATGTAGTCTGCAGGGCAAGGGGGTAGTTCGGCTATTATTGGAGGACAAGGAAGAATTGAAGATGTCATAGGGCTTTGGGCCCGGGCAGACAGTGGGGCTACGGTGGAGTCAGAGAAGCGGGAAGAAGATGTGTGAGATGGAGGGCTCGGACTGTGTGGGTAAATGATGGCAGGGTTAGCAGGCGAGGAAGAAGAGGACCAGCCAGTGGCTATCGGGGATTCAGACAGGAGGGGATTTGGTGGCGGTGTGAATGGAGGTGAGGGTGGCGTTAAGGGTGATGAGCGGCGTGATAAGAGGAGCGAGGGAGGATGAAGAATAACCTGCTGGACATGTAAAGTTTGAGATGCCTCTCAGATGTCGGAGGGAAGATGCCTGGGAGGCGGGAATAGAGACTGGATGGGGAGGGGAGATGGGATCCAGAACATCATGGATGGGGCGGTTTGGGCCAGTGGAGGGGTTGTGCGGCTGTGGCCCCGGGTGCGGGTAGTGGGACCGAAATGGATTTCCTCTGTGCCGTATCAGCATGAGGCAAGGCCATCAGCTGACATTCAAATAAGAAGAGATGAAATATTGGAGGAAACTGGGAAAAGTATGAAATGGTAATTGTGTAGAATAGTAACTTCATGGCCAAGAAATCCAGTAAGCTTCTGGGCAGTGCTGAGGCCCAGCCGAGGTGGCAGACATGCATGTTTAGGGACACAGGTCACCTGACTGTGTGAGCTTTCTCTACGCACACCCTGCTCTGTTCCTCCGGTGCAAACCAGAGACAGTGGGTGGTTGGGTCCATCCAGGCTCGGGGTTTTCCCAGGGTCACAGTGCATGGGGACTGTGGTATGTGATGGAGAGCGATGGCCAGGACAGTGTGGGGAGTCTGAGCTGAGCAGGGTGAAGAGGGTGGGGGCAGGGGCGAGGCTAAAGTGAGCTGGAAACCTCTGAGCTTGTCCAGGGTGGGATGCAGGGACTTCTGATGTCACTGGTGGTGGGTGGGGAGTTCTCCTGATGGTGGGGAGAGAGAGGGTGGAAGTTCAGTCTGTTGCAGAGATTGAGTGGAGCTCATCGGTGGGTTGCCTCTTGCATGTGCCCCAGCCTGGGACCTGGCATGTGCTCTGACCAGGAATCTCTGCCTTTCACTTTGCTGGACGGCCCTCAACCAACTAAGCCATGCTGGCCAGGGCTCTCTGTCCTTTTTCTAAAACTCCCCTTTAAAATGTTACTTAGCTTGGATTGTCTCCAGATGTATGGGAAAGAAGATGTGGTGATGAATAGTGCTGCTCAGTGACCTACCCTGGGTGGGCCTGGAACACGATGCTTTTGGGTCTTCTGCAGCCTCAGGACCATTGTTGGCCTTTGTTAGTGATCAGCGTCCTCTGAGGAGCCTGTGTGCCAAGTCTCTGCCCATCTGCAGAGCGGTGGCTATGTGTTTATGACTCCTGTTTAATCCTCACAGTGGTATTGTGAGAGAGAGGTTATTATTCCTACTTGCAAAGGAGGAAATGGAGGCCTAGAGATCTCCAGGTGCCACAGTGAATGTGCATGCTGGGATTTGGGCCTAAATGCAGCTGTCCGATGGCAGAGCCTGTCTTCTTACCTGCTTCGTACTCAACAGAAGTTTCAAGTATCGTGATACTTCCCTAAACATGTGTGGCTTGGGGAGGGGAGGAGGTCTGGGTACAAAAGGACAAAGAGGAATGAGTGACTTGAGGGAATGCCTGTCTTCTCACCTGGTGGGAGGAGAGCCCTGGGTCCCAGAGGCCTCATGGCCTCCTGGTCTGAGCAATACGTGGAGGAGGAGGATTGGGGACATTGCCCACCACTGGTGATTCAGAGAGCAGTTCAGGTTGGAGTTTCCTGAAGAACACATTGCTGCACTGGGCGTCTGGGTTCCTAGGGCAGAGGCAGAGTTGTACCCAGGATTGCCTTGCCAGATCCTAGAGGAGAAGTGGTCCGGAACTCGGAGGAGGACCTTTGAAGGGAGTGTGAGGGCCTTTGTGTCAGCCAGCTCCCTCAGCTCACGTAGGCTCTGAGTGAGCAAAGCCAGGCAGTGCCTCAGTCCCTTGATTTATTTAATTCTTTTCTGGTTTTTCTTGGCTCTACTCCAGGGCAATACGGAGAGAACCGTCTGGCAATACCACTTTCGGACCTGGCCGGACCACGGCGTGCCCAGTGACCCCGGGGGCGTGCTGGACTTCCTGGAGGAGGTGCACCACAAGCAGGAGAGCATCATGGATGCGGGCCCAGTGGTGGTTCACTGCAGGTGACCAGCTCTTGCACCCCCTGGCCCCAGCCTGTCCGTCTCCAAACGCCCAGGGCTGCTTCTGACTTCCCCACCCCAAATCCAACTAGGGGGAAACTTCATCTCTTTTGTGAGCCTTGGATACACTGCATTAAGGCACCCTTTGACCCCAAAGTATATTTCTCATAGATCCTACAGGACTGCCAGGGTCCTGGGGGTGGTGGGACAGGGGCTGGTGAACACAGTCCTTATTTGCAAGGAGCTCCTAGTCTGGTAATGTTTGCTTGGTTTTCTTTCTCAATAGCGTAATTCAGCGTTCATCTCTTTGATTGTGATTCTAGTCTGTTCTACCACAGAAATGAGACATATTTTTCCCCAACAATATACTTATTTGCTTAAAAGATTAGGACCACCACCCACCCTCTGGAAGCCAGTCTTGTGGCTTCCGCCCGAGTTTGCAGGCTGCCGATGCCCAGGATTGGGTTCCCTGTCATACTGGAGAAAGCTTGGTTTCCTAAATCTCATTCATGTGTTGTTGGGCAAGTAGCTGTGTATGAAGCTTTATTTGTTCAGTTTTTTAAAAACTACTACTTATTGAGCACTTGCTGTGGTGACTCACATTTGACCTGCATAACAACCCTGTAAGATACGTACTGTTACCCCCATTTCACAGGTGAGGAAACTGAGGGTCAGAGAGGTTAAGAGACTGTGCGCCAGGCACACCGTGTATTGGAGAAGCTGGGCTCCCAGTGCAGGTTGGATTGACTCCAATAGCCCTGTGCTCTTAGCAAATTCATTTTCCAGTATAAGTAGACAATGGTATAAATGCTCCCAAGAGCAGATATTGGTTCTGCTCTATTAATAACTTGGCTTTGAGTAGAAACCTCCACGAATGACTTTACTGCCATTGCTTTTCATCCTTCTGCCCACAGTGCTGGCATTGGCCGGACAGGGACGTTCATTGTGATTGATATCCTCATTGACATCATCAGAGAAAAAGGTAGGTCATCTGGAGGGCAGGGAGCAGCAGCTCCTGTTTGTAGCTTATGGATGGAAAGTGCTGGTGAAAATAGCCTGGGGAAGAATATTTGAATGTTGGAAATTTTCACAAAAATCTGGGCTGAAGACTTCAACTTTCAGTATGTTTGTCCGAGAACAGAAGTGATGCTGTTTCAGCTTTTGGCCTAAGATGAAGCCCAGGATCTGGGGATCCCCCTGCTGTGGCCTTTTGTTGAATATGCAGTGGCGTTCTCTCTACCCAGCCATCTAATCCTGGCTGATGGCGTGGGGTGTTGGAAAGTGGGGGAACCCTGCTTCCAAAACTTTATCATGTAATTGTTTGGGATCATTGGTATTGATCAGAAGGCCAGTGCCATGGCCCTTGGAACACCTTTGGCAGAATATTAAAGACTAAATTTGCTTTATGCCTTAGCCTGCTGAAAGTTGTGCATTCAACCCCTTTATCCTGGGTCTGCTGTTTCTCCTGATGCTTGGTGGTGCTTGCTTCATAGGCGTCGACTGTGACATCGATGTTCCCAAAACGATTCAGATGGTGCGATCTCAGAGGTCAGGGATGGTGCAGACAGAAGCGCAGTACCGATTCATCTACATGGCCGTCCAGCATTATATCGAGACACTACAGCGCAGGATTGAAGAGGAGCAGGTACCGAGCCTGGACTGGCTGGCATGCGGGTTTTCATTTCCTTTTCTGGGCAGCTGGCGAATGCTCTCCTTTTGATCAGGACAGGCTTGGGTAGATGACTGGCTTTATTTGGGAATGGGAAATGAGTCCCCAACCAGAAAGGGCCTCTCTGCAAATCTTCCTCCATGGCTCTGATTTTTCAGTCTGGGGAGCCCAGGGAGGGGCACCACACTGCCTGCCCAGCCCGATGGCCCAGGGAGGTGCCCCGCAGGAAGGGGAGGGTTTCCCAGGCTCCCACAGCATTCTTAGACTCAAAGCCTCCAAGTTTCCAGCCTGTTCCAGTTTAATCCAGGCCATATTTATCCTGATTCCATCTCATAAATGAATGCTTCACTCTTAATAGCATACAGTGGTTTGAAACACCAATTTGGTCGAGTTGGAAACAGTGAAATTTCCATCTTAATAAGCATGCATAATGAAGAAGAATGTGGCACTGGAGCCTTGCCATTTGAAGCTATTCATAACAGACACAAAGCTGAGTTAATTAGGAATAAGCTGAGACGAAGGAAATGAGGAGACTGCTCTTTTGGGGAACTGTGCTTGTCTCCCTCCCCATCCCCACCCTTGCACCATGGCTGTGCTGTAGCCAGGGTGATGTCTGAACGTCAGGGATGTTTGCCTGTTCTACCCTCTTTATTGCCTTCTGGAGAACTCAGCCTCTCAGAATGGGACCTGCCACCTGACCGAACGACGTGTAGCTGAGCAGGCCAGGAGCTGTGTTACCAAAGCTTGGTTAGCCACAGTTGGCTAACTGGTGTGGCAGGTTCTCAGTTTACACCAAAGTACTCAGTAGACTGTCTCCTTGTAGAAAAACATCTTCAGCAACAGTATATGTCTAGAAATGTAAGCTCAAATGATGAGCAATCTCCTGGTTTTGAACCTTCTTGCTTTAAATCTGACTGTGTTGTTGTAAGTGCTACGAAATATTTAGATGGTTACCATAGGCTGTTGTACATTTATCTTCCGGTTTTACTTAATTTGGGCCAGGAATAGTTAACACAGGAAGATGCCCAGAGAAGGACTCCCAATAAACAGAGAATGCAGCTGTGATGGTAAACTGGACGCTCTTTGGCAATAACTTGAAGTACATCATGTAGTCTGGGTGGGGAAAGTGCTCTCTGTTTCATTCAGAGGCTTTGGTTTTTATCTTTGTTTTAGAGAATTTGGGGACTTCCCCTCCCAGCTTTTAGAGCACTTCAGATCATCTTATTACCAAATATGGTTTCACTAACCCTAAATCTGAGACTATAATTCAGGTTTACAAACTAAACAAAAATCTTTTATCACCATCCTGTTTTGGAGGGAAGAAGTAGACAAAAGCAAGACATATTCTCTAATATTATGGAATATAGAATATAGAAACTGGCCCTGGCCTTGTAGCTCAGTTGGTTAGAGTGTTGTCCTAATATGCCAAGGTTGCAGGATCGATGCCCGGTCAGAGCATGTACCAGAATCAGCCAAGGAATGCATCAGTAAGTGGAACAACAAATCAGTGTTTCTCTCTCCCTTTTTCTCTCTAAAATTAAAAAATGAAAAGACCTAGTATGTAGAAACTGAATGTAGACTGTAAATGAAGTCCCTGGTAGTCACACCCAAGAGAGCTGGGATGTGCGCACCCATGTTTTCGTTCAGCCAGTGAGTTCTGTGTGCCATGTGTGTGGGCGCTGCGCATGCTGACTATCACGTGGTGTGTGAGCCTCCATGTTTAGAAAACACGTGTCAGCTTAAATCAGTTATTTTAAAAATGGGGTCCCGTGATACGCAGTTTTCTGCACTGTATTGTTCATTTCATTGTAGGAACTTGCTACCTGGTTTTGTGGTAAAGTGAGAAGTACTTTTTCAATTAGCGAAAGGTTAAGGGCAGACTTAAAAGCATGAAACCCACCTGATTTTTACATTAAACAAAGGAGCAAAACTCATTTAGGAGTGCTGATTCTATTGAAATATAGACATTTTGCAAATGATGAAGCTTTAGGAAACTTTGGGAGTGAAAGAATTTGCTAAAGAGGGAAAAATGGAAGGAAGAAAATGAGTCACGGGTGGGGAGTCTTGGGGAAGGAAGTGGAGAAATCGAGACGCCCACGAGGAGGCCGCGCAGAAACTGGGGTGGGAGACCAGTGGAGATGCAAATGAGGCAGGACTGAGAACATTTGAGAGTTTTTATAAGCGGTTCTTCTCACACTCTTTCTGCCATTTCAAAGGACGGTTCTTTGTTAACTTTCGTTTGTAGTGTGACAGTTTTTTTTATTTGCAAAAAACAGCATGAGGAATTCCCTTCACTCAACTTTCCTGACTGTTCACAGTATAACACAATTTATTATTCATTCATACTCCCCTCATCTCTCTCTCCCTCTCCCCACAGGCATACTAAAATTATCAAAATCAGGAAATTAATATGACATAATACTATTTTCTTCAGCTACAGACCATAATCAGGTTTTGCCGATTTGTCCTATCACTGCTCTTTATGTGGTCCTGAGTCACATGGTGTATTTCATTGTCACAGTGCGTGACAGTTGAAGCAGATTTAGCCTTCTTGAATCTGGAACGGTTTCCCAGTCTTTATCTTTCATGCTCCTGACAGTGTCGAAGAGCTCAGGCCAGTTATTTGGCAGAAGGCCCCTCAGTTTGGATTTGCGTGGTGTTTTCTCTGGATGAGGTTCGGGGCGTGCATTTTGACGGGACTGGCACAGACGCGTGTGTCCCTCGCGTCGGGCCACTGTCCCCCGATTTGTTTCCTTGCCCTCCGGGTTAGCTTTGAGTGAGCACTTTATGATTGAGATGTGGTCAGTCAGATTTCTTCACTGCTAACTTACTATTTTTCCCTTTTTAATTAATACCAACACTATATAAATAACCAATTTTCATCATACTTTATGCCTATTAATTTAACATCCATTCATGGCATGGAAAATTTCTCCTGTGACATGTGCCCAGTGGTCGTTTTCTCTTTCCATCACCCCATTTCATCTATTAGTTGGAAGCCTGCTATGAAGGAAGAGCTTTCCCTTCTCCCTTAGTTATTTATTCGTTTATTTATTTATGTCAGAATGGGTTCTAATCTGTTTATTCTGTTGCTCAGATTGTTCCAAGTTTGGCAAGTGCGAACCTTTTAGGTTGGTTCCTATGTCCTTTAGATATGTCCCCATTTTTTGAGTACTAAGGACTTTTTGACACCACAAGATGATACAGGTTCACCTTGTACGTCCCCAGCCATTTTTCAAAGGAGTCCTGATTCTTTTCATTGAAGAGTCAGTATTTAGAAGCCAAGACCTGGGTACTGCATGTGCTTGTTTGTGCTGGTGTAGTATTTTCTGAATCACTAATTAGCTAATTACCACTCGAGTCCAGCTCTCTCTGTAGCCTCCCAGATACATATGCAACTCATTCTCCCCGCTCCCATAGTTTTTTTTTAAATACACGCCTTTTTCAGGACAATTTTTAGATTCACGGAAAACTTGCAAAGGTGCTAGAGAGAGTTCCTGTTGACCCTTCACCCAGTTTTCTTGAATGTTGACATCTTATAAAACTGTGGTACGTCTGTCAAAACTATAAAATTAACACCAATACGTTGCTGTCAATTAAGCTCTACAGTTTTTCCACCAATAACCTTTTTCTGTCCTAGGATCCTCTGATCTGTGACAGTTTCTCAGTCTTTGCTGGTTTTTGTGACTGTGGCGCTTTTGAGGAGAACTAGTCAGCTGTCTGTGGTTCTCTTCCCAGACCCTAAGCTGCAGTGTACTGAGGCTTGGGCAGCATGCTCTCTGCATGAACCGGGTGGTTTGTGCAGTTCCTCGTTCCTGCATGAGAGTAGGTTGTGCTCCGTGCCAGGCAGTGTGCCAGATGCTGGGAATCGAAGTGGTCCTGTTTCTGAAATGGAAATAAGCTGGTATGTTTGGAGTGGAGGGAGTTAGAGGGGATCATAGGGTGTGATGGGGGGATTGGAGAAGTAAGCTCAGACCAGATTTTGAGGGGACAGGGCTTATAGAGGAGCGACATAAAAAGATCCTCATTTTAAAAAGAGGGCCCAGGCTTGAGGGGGAAGAATGGGTGGGCTCCACCCGGAGCAGCCCCAGGGGGACAAGGCAGCGAATTAATTGCTGATGGTGTGCGTGGGTGAGGCCAGTGGTCACCAAGGAGAGAAGCAGAATCAGGAACATTTTCTGATGATCAGTGAGTGTCCAAGCTTGTAGGAGATAGGCCTTTTCACTGTTACCAGACACCAGCTCGTTGGTATTGTCAGTGCTGACCAGTTGCACACCCAGGGATGATCCTAGTTTCCCCTCCCCCTGTGGTGAATGGAAGTTCCCTGCTTGTACATTGGTATTTGGCATGGGTACCCATTGTAACACGTGCTGTTTCCTGAGTATTCCCACAGTGAATGCAGCGCTGCGTGATGATGACAGTTGGGTGGATTGGGTCTCTGAAATTGGTTATTTCTGGGTGAGTTCTACCTGGAGCCCTACCAGATGTAGGTCACACTGCATCTGACGGGAAATTTATGTTCTACCAATTTTCTTCGTCATGTTCCCCTCCAGAGTATCTGGAGGCAAAAATAAAGTTTTAAAGGTGTTCAGGTCTTTTCTGGGGTAGGGTTGGGGTGTCGGGGAAGACAGGATAAAGTGCTATATGGTTCTGTTAAGAGCGCTACTGTCCTCATTCCTGTGTGCCATTTTTACTTGGAGTGACTCTTTCTGGAACTCTTTTCCCAACTGTTTACCTGAAATTCATTACATGCCCTGCCAGTGAATGATGAACTGATTAGGTGCTAATACTGCAGAGAAGGTGTGATTCTTGTCTTTGCTCAGAAACAGGTGCATTCGGTTTGCTACAGTAAGTTGTCAATGTGCGACTCTGTGCTTTTGAGCTGTATGTTTCCAGAGTACTTTTCATCCCCGTGCTGTATTTATATTGAGGAGGTGAATTCCCTAACATGTGGTCAGCATTTTAGTAGTCAGGGTCCAACCTGTTTCTCTTTCTCTCTCTGAAATGCCTTTCTTTGGTTTTTGTATTCCCTTAAAAAAAGTCACGTTTCCTCATACATGCAACCTTTACCTTTCAGAAAAGCAAGAGGAAAGGTCACGAGTATACAAACATTAAGTATTCCCTAACGGACCAGACAAGCGGAGATCAGAGCCCCCTCCCGCCTTGTACCCCAACACCCTCCTGTGCAGAGTAAGTAGTAATGAAGGACTTCATTCATTGGAAAAGCTTAAACAGCTACAAGTCTTGCTAGCACTCACCTTTCACTGAATTGTTGCTCAGCCCATTCTGAGTCTGTCAGTGGCTGTCTAAATGTTATTCTACCTAAACTGAAGGCCGATTGCTGCACAGGCTAGGATTACCCGGGTTTGTATGTGTATCACATTGAGGTTCTCTAAACGAAGCGTCTAATTTTTCTTCTGATGGGGTGGGGTATGTTGCAGAGGTGGATGGTACGTACCCCTTGTGATGTGTTAACACTCTTTGCTAAGTAAAAGTAAGTGAACTGCCCGTGAACATGTCAACACAATCGTGATCTGCTCATTTGCCACATTCACAGAAATCTTCTTCGGGGTTTGGACCAGGAGTCAGCGAACTACAGCCCCCAGGCCGAATCCTGGCCATGCCTGTTTCTGTGCAGCTTGGGAATGGTTTTCAAAGGGTTGTTAACATGCGCGCATGTGCACACACACACACACCAAGAATAATGTATGACAGAGGCTGTGTATGGCTTGTAGAGACTAAATTATTTATCTTCTGGTTCTTTATAGAAAAACTTTGCCAACTCTTATTTAAACTAAAGCACAGTAGGAAAACATTACTTAAATCAATTATGTGAATGGTAATTATAAGTTATTATTATCTGCATATTCTAGTCATTCTGTGGGAAACATTTGCTTCCCCCGCCCCCCTTAGAGTTTTATCTCTATTTGCTTCTGATGTGGATTTAAAACCCCTGCTGACTTTAATACTCTGCCTGAACATTTTCAATAGCATAGATGACGCTTGTATTTACATGTTTTTTCCTATTTAACATTGAAATGAAATGACACAGCAGAAGTACTCTTCCCACCACGCTGCCTCTTCCTTCTGCCGTCTTATCCTTTCCCAGCGGACCAGCAGAGAGAGTGTGCGTTAGATCACCATCTCCAGTCATTTGCAGCGGAACCAGTTCGTCCGGACTCGCGTCCTTACCAGAAAGCTTCCCCCTGACCTGTGTGTTGGCCAGACAGAGTCAGCTCGGACGACTCCCTTGTTACCAGTGCCTGCCTGCAACTAACGACTTCTCTGTCTCTGTCCCCACTCTTCCCACTGGGGCCCCGAGCCCTGACTGCTTGTTTTGTGCCGCCCTCCCAGGCTAGCACCTGCAGCTGCGGGGTTCTTCATCCTCCTAGCCTGCACGGCTCCGCTTGCAGAGTTGGCCCCTCCCTCAGGACCCCAGCCCCACACTGAGCTTCATGCCCAACGTTCCCCTTTGTGTAGCAAGATTCGGGGTCTGACTGCTCTTGTGTGTTAGCTGCCGTCTTGGGGACTCTGGCCTGTTCAGACCCTTCTGCTTGACATTGGAGCCGCTCCATTCTGTGTGTACATGTCCCCCCCCCCCCTTCAAGGTCTAACTCAGAGGGCTCAGCGTACAGTCCTCTCTTGCTCTGCCCACCTGGAAAACAACTTACTTTCCTCCAAAACCCCCAGAGCAGGGGGGGCTCGAGGCTCTTATTTCACTTTAACTTCAGTTACATTGCTGTACAGTTGTGTCTTATGTCCTGTCCTAAAACGCCATCTCCGGGGGGCAGGAACTGTGTCTGCACCGTAGCTGGTCCCCAAAGAATATGTCATACTGTGTGCCTTACAGACGCCACGTACAGCACAGTCTGCATTTCTGCTCACATCCTCGTCCTTTTCGTTCCAGAATGAGAGAAGACAGTGCCAGAGTCTATGAAAACGTGGGTCTGATGCAGCAGCAGAAGAGCTTCAGATGAGAACACCCACTGAGACTCCAGCAGTAGGTACTTAAACGGAAGTGCCGTGTCTGTTCATTGTCCCTAGCATTCGTGGCCTTTTTAAGCAGGCAGATAAGCTGTGGGCGTTTCAGCAAAGTGTCTGATAATGGAGTTGTGCAAGTCAGCCTCCTTTTTCCTCTCTTTGAACTTTTTCCCAAAGTGGATCTATTTTAGAGTTCATCGAGCATTAAAACCAAATGCAGAATTAATTCTGTGAAGGGCAAGGTTAGCACTCATTATTGAGAAACGGTTGATATTGGTGATGGCCACTGGAGGCCACCGTGCCTGCTGTTTTTAGTGGAGGTGACTAATCCAGGCTGCGCTGGGAGGTGATATGTAGGGGTCTGGGAAGTGGGGGTTGGGGGGGCGGCTGGGGTCAGGGTGCCCCAGTGCTCCTCCCAGGCAGCCTCTGCCTGGCCCTGTGACACAGGGCACTGGACAGTCCGGGCCTCTGACTGGCTCCACTCCTCATTTCAACAAGTAGTTTATTTAAAAGCTTTAAAGCCATTTTTAAGTGGTTTCATGCCTTGCAAACTTTTAGACATGTGCTCCTTAAAAATTCTAATTTATTTCTTCCCCAGATGTGGACTTCAACTTCTCCATGAAAAGATCAAGAACAAGTGTAAGACAGTTGATGTGAAGCGTGAACTTGAAACTTGAAGGCTTGCGTTGTGGTCGACTCCCCTTTGATGAACAGAATGTGAAACCATTTAAAGACCCTTGTCTTCTTACTCAGCAACACCTGCTTCCCGGTTACTGCTTTCCTCAGATGTGGACAGCGTCATATTTTATAGAGTTCTGTTTTAAATTGAGGAGGCAGTTTAGTTGTGCACTCTACTTTGCGGATGGTGATGCTTCGAATCCTAGTTACTGGCATTTTGTTTTCTTTGTATAACCTTAAAAAATTTAATCTTCCCCCACTTTGTGGGGAGCAATAGGGCAATTGTTAAGAGGGGAAAATTGAGGAACAGCAGTCTGTGGAAGTGAGAACAGTGTCATCTGTCATCACTAATCAGTGGGTAATCCATTTTGATGGCCTCTTTTGTTGGCTAAATGATAATTAAACCAGTGCCCCAGACTGTCAGGAGTTGACTGTCCTCTGCATCGCCATTAAAAAATCATGGGAATTTAGAATAGAAGGCATGCTTTTTTCTTTGCAGAAGACCAATGCCCATTCAGCCTGTTGCCTGAGAAAGTAGTGGTGGGGAAACGTTTGCCATATATTTTTTTTTATTTGAGTGTTTAGGGAAAATGCATCTGTGACTGACCAGTGTCTTGGTTATCAGTTGTCAGTTGTTGCTGACAGACCACCCTGGAACATAGTGGCTTACCATAATTCTCTATTTTTTCCTCACTGTTCTTGAAGCTGGACCGGTCTCAGCCAAGCTGTCCCTCCGCTCCTCTTGCTGGTGCCCCTTGTCGGTCGGCAGGTTGGCTGAGACACTGGGTTGGCTGGGCCCCTCTCTCTGCACGCGGTCCTCGGTCACTCCTTCTGTATGTGCTCTTTCCACGTGGCCTCGCCTGCAGGGTGGCTGGACCTCTTACATGGCAGCTCAGAGCTCCCAAAAGTATAAGGCAGGAGTGGCCAGTCCTTCCTACGACGTAAACCCCGAACTGTCACAGCGTCACTTCCACCCTCTATTGATTAGAGCAAGTCACAGGCCCGACACAGATTCAGGAAGAGGGGACTTCACTGGGGCGTGAGGTGGAGGAGTGGTTCATGGGGGGTCTCCGGTGTAACAGACTGTCAGAACTAGTGCTGAGGGGCAAAAGCTATCATTAGCAGAAGTAGAAGCTGCTAGTGAGTGACCTTGGGAAGCTGGAGCTGCCTGTGATAGCTGGTGTGTGAGCTGGATGTGAGACACAGAGAGAGGGCCTTCCAGACATTTCCTGTACCCATTCTGTGGGCTCTGAGCCTCTTTTCTGAACCATCATCTGGGAAAACTGGTCTCGTAAGGGTGGCGCCCTGTGCCTAGGGGGGCAGAGTGTTTGAAAACAGCACCCTGTCAGCATGGCCCCCACAGAGGGAGGTGAAGGGGTGCTTTCTTCATGCTGCCGGCCTCCGGCAGAGGCCCCAGCCCCACGCCCATGTGTGGTGGGCTGCACGAGAAGAAGCGGTGCTCATGGGCCGGGATGGCCTCGGCAGTAGCTCGTTTTTGTTTTCACCGAGCAGTCAGATCAACTGACGTGCTACCTGAAGTGCCTTCTCCAAAAACAACCCTCTTTGCCCCCGTGTGTCAAATCATCGTTCACTGAGTAGGTTTCCATTCAAGTCTCGGTGGGTGACTTTGTGAAGATAATAAAATGCTACAGCATGGCTTCCTTTCTGGAATTCTCCTTGCTTTTGCTCCCGAAAGCGAGGCCTAGATCCAGCCTGGGTGGTAGTTCCCCACTGAGGTCGCTCTTGGGGCAAGCGGTGGCTGCCATTTTCAGACACAACATACAGTGTTCCCCCGACATAACCCTCCTCCCCAAGCCATGGCACTTAGAATCGCTTCAGAACACAGGTGTGACCTGGAGGTGATTACTTTATAAGAGGAATGCAAATGACTAGACTACTGTCTTCTTGCCAAGCCTGCAAAGAAAGAGAGTGAAGTTCAGTATTTGCAACAAGGTCCTTGAACCCTGTTCTTTTTATTGCATTGTCTCGTTGAATGGTCTTCCATTTGACCTTGATTTTGTGGGAATGTTTTGACACTAGACTTTAGGGGCAAAGTCTTTCACCAGCATACAAGGGTTTGATATATAAATATACCTGCTACATTCAGTCTCTGCCTGTAGCTTCAGATTAGTTTTTTGCACTTGGAATGGAAACAGCTGATCTTGGCCAACCCTCTGTGTTACAGGACATTGATTCCATTTAGATTTCCCTCCACGAGGTCAGCAAGCTGTCATATTAGGTCGGTTTATGCCCAGACAAGGTTATGATAGTCCCTAGGTTGCTAAGGTTTGTTGTGTATTTAATGAAAGGAGATTGCAGGTTCTTAGATGAGATTTCTCTCTGTGGGATGGAGTCACGCAGGTGAAGATGGGGAGCTTGCAGTGCATGTTTAAAAAAGTGGAAATGAAAGTTCCAAAGGGGTGGTTTCTGAGGATGTCCAAGGGCTCTGGGCCAGAGCAGTTGGTCACAGCTGAATCAGGTTAGCTGGAAAGCAGGGGTGATAGACCAATGTACGTGGTTGGCTTCTGGGTTGCCGCTAGACATAAAATTTGCACAATATCCCATAGCTGGTTGAATATTTTTAAATTATAAGCATAGGATTTTATATTTGGGGGGAAGAAATTACCTGGCACATGGTATTCGGGTTTTTTTAAAAAAAGCCACATTTCAGTCTTAATAACTTTTATAGAAAATAAAAATAAAAATACATCTCATACCCTGTGTGTGGTCCTCCTGAAAATTATGGCCACCTGGTCCATGGAAATCAATGACTTTTCAAATGTGGTTAAATGGGGTTGAGACAATATATGTATGACTTTCATGGTGTTTTGCATTCTTTAAGGAGCCCAGTTGTTTTGGAAAAACCAAGAAAATCATCAAGATTATTTTTAGGGGTTATTTTACAGGGGATGTTACAACCAAGATAAGGTCTCGGGTTATTTCTAGTTCAGGGGAGTGTGGAAAGGTATGCAGTTGTGAAGTGTTTTGCTGTAGCGTGTTAAATCCACAAGGGGAGCTTAGGCTGTAGACGTAAGTACAAACCCAGCGCAGCTAGTTTTCTGTGTGTTGCTGGGGGAATGAGGTTTTATATAGCAAGCACATGGCACCCCTGATTCTACAATGCCTTTTATAGGATCTCTATTAGCCCTTGATTTTGTTGATTTTTCCTCCGCTCTTCCTCTTGAAAAATAAGTTCCAAAATATAGTTTATTATATCTTCCACCGTTTTAACATTTGCTTCTTTTTCCACTATGGGCAGTTCACTCAGTTGGTTTTAGTGTGGTGTATAACTTCGCTGTCTATCCAGCTAACTTTTACAAGTTTTCATCCTAAACCTCAAATCATGTGATTAATAATTTGCTTGTTTTATTTATGACCTAATTGTGATTCTTTTATTAATAAAAGCTAGTGGGAAAGGATCCTTTATTAAGCTGTTGACTTAGACATGCATTTAATTTTCCAGCAGTATATGAAGTATTGTACCAGAGTATTAAAAGCTATGTAATATTTTATTGATAAATCTATCCTTTAAAAGGAATATGTGTTAGGGTGTCATCATTTTGATGTGAATCATGTAAATGTTGATAATATGCAGTTTATTATACATGTAGTGTTCAAGAGATTCACTTAATTGCCTTTTTGCTCACGTACATTATGTAGTCTATTTGCAATTGTTTTTTTAAAAAGTGACATTAAAAGAATAGTTTATGTAGAGAAGCTTTAGTGGATGTTAATTGTCTCCCCGCTTATATTTATGGGTGTTAGTTCAACTGCTTTGCTAGTTGCAAAGCTGTATACTCAGAGTAAAAGTGTATTTGTTAACTGTATGGGAACTAAAAATTAGGAATAAAACCATTTTCTTATATTACAGTATTTGTCATTTACTTCATCAGACATGTGCAGGAAAAACTGGGATTATGGGTCACTCACTTCTTACACCGGCAAAATGCTAACAGTTAGCGACCCTTATCTAGAAGGTGAGTTGGAATACAGACTGAATGGATCAGTTCCTGAAGAATTGATTGAGTGCCTACTCCGTGAGTAGCTTTGGGAGACAGGGAATTCCATTTGGAAGAACTTCCGAGGAAGTAACGAATAAAAGGTACATCTGTGTAAAATACACAGAAAACGATCACTGGTAGAACTGAGTGTCAGGAATATCGGGTAGGGATGTGAAGTGAAGATGCAGGGGAGGCCTGTAGGAGGAACGGATCATGTGCTCCAGGTGGTCAGCTCTTCCCCGTGGAGTAGGTTTAGCCCACGTGTGCACACGGCCAGGCCATTCGCTTCTATGAGCACTGCGTTTACCTTGGCAGAAAGGGATCATAAATAAAACAGGTGATTCGTTTTCCGTTGCAAATCTCAGGATAGCATTTACACCATAAAACACTGTTGCTTACCTCTCAGTCTCAGCTTAGTTACTTTTTAAAACAATTTTTTACAAAAGATTTTTAAAATTTAGAGAGAGGGGATGGGAGAAAGAGAGGGAGAGAGATGTTGATGTGAGAAAGACACGTTGATTGGCCAACTCTCACACATACCCCAGCCAGCGGGGACTGAACCTGCATGTGCCCTGCCCAGAAATTGAACCGACAGCCTCTCACTTTATGGGATGATGCCCAACCCATTGAGCCACGTGGGTCAGGGCTCAGCTGAGTTGCTTAATGAATCTAATTACATGCAGCTGATTTAGTTGGTTAGCCCAGTCACCTATCCGTTCAAAATATACAGAGCGCCTTTGAAATGCTGGCCGCTGTGCCTGTGGTGGGCACTGGGGAAAGCAGTGACATGTGGTGGCCATCGTGGTGGTGGTGACATTCTAATAGAGTGAGGTCTTGTACCAGTCAGAAGGCAGTTAGTTATACTTGGGACAAAGTGGGAGAGACAGGAATGAGACAATTTCAAGTGGGACAAGGGTTCTGCCGGTGTCCAAGTGTGCGAACTGCAGCTGGAGGACGTCTGCAGGGTTTCCTTCCCGTGGAACCTTGGTGCTCAGCCTTCGGGGTTTCAGAAGAGGTTGCCGCTCATGTTGTTGACCTGGAGATGCCCCGTTCCCTACAGTCCTTCCCGGGTTGTACAATCAGAGGGCAGGGGCCGGATCTCGTCTTTGCCATGTCATGAAAGAAGCTTCTCTTTCTGTAGTTCCTACTCATAAGAAAAATCCCCAAGAAAATGTGTGGACTAAATGGGAAGGATCCCCATAACAAACCAATTGTGGACAGAGAGCTAGGGGCTTATTCAACTCGGTTGTCTTGTAGATGAAAAGCTTCTGAAGAAAGCACCCACCAAGATTACAGGATCGCATCACATGTGCACCTTGAGGAGCAGTGGGAAAGGGACCGTGACCTCCAGTGAATGCTTCTGTCAAAGATGCTTTTTGCCCCATAGGAACTGGCTGAAATTCCAAACACTGAGTTTGCAAAATGGCAATGAGCCAGAAATAGAGATTTGCTATTTATCAATAGCAGCCATTACCTGTGAGCTAATACTCATGTCATTTTGAGGTCAGATGATTTAAATCTTGATGTAAAATATAGCTACTAAAATAGGGGTTACAAGAGCAATATAATACTGCAATAAAATACCTGTGGGCAGTTAATGGACAAAATAATTGCCTTTGTTGCTGACCTGGCATCTGTACCTGGTAAGACCATAGTCACACTGGACTGGAAAGAATTTGGGGTTCAGTAAAGATGAAATCCCCACAAAGCACCAGGCACTGGGAAATAACACAGTTCCTGCCTTTGAGGATCTCCGTGTAGCCAGGGAGACAGGAAAATACGGATGGTTGATTTGATTGGAATAGACAATAAGGGTATTAACTGAAATTGATGGTTACCTAGAAGAGCAACTTAGAGAGGAGCTAGGGTTCAGCGGTGGGGGTCACTTGAGCTTCTTCTTGACCAGTGGGGACCTGTCTGTGTGTGTGTATATGTATGTAGAGACAGAGAAAGAGAAGCTGTCCTTTCATTTTCTCGTAGGTTCGGTCAAGGCCGGCCTCTTCCCTTCACCTCTTTCCAGAAATGAACATGTAAGGCAAATAGCCGAGTCTCTGTTCAGCTCAGCTCATCTCTGAACAGTGGAGAATAGTTCTCTTTACCAAGATCTATACTGACAGCCTTTCTAGCACTCTTGAATTCAATTTGCAACAAACTGTAGTGCCTGTTTTAGAGTTTTCCATTATCTCTGTATCTTTCCACTATATTTTTAACCATTCAGTTCTTGATGAAACTGGTTGACTAAATCCACTATTTTGAGTAATCTAGGGCTGTTTTGTTAGGAATTCCACGTATAATTTAGAGGGAACATCATGGTTGGGAATGAGCCATTTCATTCCAAATGTACTCCTTACCAAGATCACATTTTTCACAGGATAAACAAGTTTGAGTAGTGAGGCAAAGGATTTTCCCTCCTGCATCGTGTTCTCACAAAGTCAACAGGGTTAGATTGCAACTTGGTTTTACAACGAATACATTTCCTTCGTGAAGAAAGGTGGCATTGTGTCCAATCAGGACTATTTTAGAAAATCCCAGTGGTCTCGGCCCCTGCCTGTCAGCAGCTCGGCACAGTGGGTCTCCCAAGTGACAGCATTTGAAAACGGCCCCCAACCTGGTCTTCTGTGCTTGTCTTTATTGGTAACTTTTTTCTTGTGGTAAAACACACAAAACATAAACCTGGCCATTTCATCCATTTTTGAGTGGACAGCCCGGGGTCCTCAAGGGCATTCACGTTCCTAGGCCGCCGCGCCCGCCGTCTGTCTCCAGATCTCTGTCACCATTACGGTTGAAACCTGTTCAACCAATTTGCCATTGTTTTCTGAAAGCTTCTCCCTCCTTAGGCTGAAAGCTCTTCTGAATTTTAAAACTTTGTTTATTTTTTGAATACATAATACATTTGCTAGAACAAACTGTCAAGGGTTCAAAACAGCGTACTGTGAGAAATCTTTCTTCTGTGCCGTGGACATGGTTTCCTGATATCCTCAGGACCTCAAGCCACTCTGATAATCCCCCTGCACAAGGGCTGGTTTCAATGGCTTTGCATTTGTTACTCCAATAGGTAATGCCGAACTGGCCTCAGGGAGGCTGGACCCAGTTACCTCTCCATGGGCCGGTCTCCCCATGCCTTCTTTATCAGGTTATCATGCTGTCATGCTTGCTCCCTTGTCAGTCTGATGTGGGTGAAAGATGGATAGGTGAACATAATTAAATTTGCATTTCTCTTAAAAGGGAGGCTGAGCATCATTTCCATTGCTTTGTAGATGCCTTTCTGTGAACTCTGTTGCATGGCAGTTTTTCCCCATTAAACGCTGGAACTGTCTTGTTCTGAGTTTAGGAATGAAGGTACTTCATTCTCTATGATTGATGGACATGGCTGGAATTACTGAGTCATGAGGATCAATATAAAATGTTGCTCTTTCGGTGTGTGTGGGGAATACCTGTCTGTGAGCTGCGGTTCAGGCCTTGCTGGTATTGTAATTCTAAGTGGTGATGAGGAAAACAGGCTGGGAAACGCATGCTGAGCACCCCGGGGTGCTGAAGCCTCCACATGAGTGAGACCAATCATAATTATGCTGGCTCGTGACTTGAGAATTCAGATTTTTTTTCAGATTCAAAAGTGCCTGACAGTATGCCTGTGGACATCCAGCATGGTGACTCAGGCATCAGGAAAAGGTGCTGTGGGGAATACAAAACAAACCTCTTGTAATCCCTGTCTTAGAGGACTTTATGGTCCATTTAGGGAAAGGAGACACGCAGGCTGAATACAAGATGGAATAAAACTGCAACACATGAGGCCTGGATTGAGACTAAGAGTATGAGGAAATGACGATAGCACACCTTTTACTAAAGGACAGTTATGTGCCGAACATTACCACAGGTGGCAAACACAAGGCCTGTGGGCCTCATCCAGCCCTCCACCTTGCTTTATCCGGCCTGGCACCCTGTTTCTACCCGGCAGCAGCACCAAGCTCCTTGCCCCTAGTTAAGGAGTAGTTACACTTATACAGTCCTAAAATTACCTTCGGCCCTTTGAAGGCAACTGTGAGGCTGATGTGGCCCCTGGTGAAAATGAGTTTGACACCCCTGGTTTGTACAGATTATTTCTAAACCTGCCAGGTAGGGACCATCCCCATCTGCTTTGCTCACTGCTAGGGACCTGCATCAGTAACAAATGCACATAACAAATTAACACAAACTTAACTATTATACAGTTCCAGAGATCCGACATCTGAAACGGTTTCACTGAGCTAAAGCCAAGGAGTTAGTTAGCAAGCTTCATTCCTTCTGGAGGCTCACGGGGAGAATTTCCTCCCTTGCCTTTTCTAGTTCTAGAAGCTTCCCAACATTCTTTGCCTCCTGGCCCCTTCCTCCATCTCCAAAGCCAGCAAAGTCAGGGCAAGCCCGATGGGGACTTTCCTCTGACGTCACCTATCTTTGACGTTCCTGCCTCCCACTTTGCAAATGAAAACCCTGATGATTATACCGGGTCCACCCAGTTAATCCAGAGTCGTCTCTCCATCTCAAGACCCTTAATTTAATCACATCTGCAAAGTTCCCTTTGCCATGGAAGGTACCATATTAACATGTTGCATGGATTAGGATGTATACATCTTTGGAGGAGCCATTATCCTGCTTTCTACAACACCCTTAGGCCTCAAACACACAGGGATGGAGGACAGTGTTTGGGAGAAGAAGTCCCAGGCAGGGAGTTGCTCGCAACAGAAGGGCTCAGCAGGGAATGAAGAAATATCCTGACCCAGCCTCTTGCCCTGTGATGTCTGGCTGCCTCCCATTGCCTGACCCCATCTGCAAGGCAGAGGGCCGAGGTGGCTAGGTGCTATAGTCCATAGGGCAGAGAATGGATCTGGGGTGGGGACATGGGGCAAATAAAGAATAACAAGCTCAGCCCTGGCTGGTGGGGCTCAGTGGGTTGGGTATCGTCCTGCAAACCGAAAGGTTATGGGTTCAATTTCTAGTCAGGGCACATGCTTGGGTTGCAGGTTTGGTCTCCAGTCAGTGCACGTAGAAGAGGCAGCCAATTGATGTTTCTCTCCTCCTGTCTCTCCCTCTCCCTCTAAAATCAATAAAAAGAAGGAGAAAAAAATAATCAAGAGCCCACAGAGCCTCACCATTCAAGGTGCTCTGTAGACCCGCCCCCTCAACACCTGGGACTGTGGGAAAATGCAGTCTCAGGCCCCACTCAGCCCTGCTATATCAGAATTTGCTTTTTTTTTTTTTTTTTGCAAGATCACTAAAGGATGCGTAGGCACATTTTTAGTTTGAGATGGGCTGCACTGGAGGATTTCCATCCCTATGGAGATAAAGGTTGCTGGAAATTCTACCCAGGCTGGGTTCGTTTGGGTCTGCAGACACGGATTTGAGCCTCACCTGACATCACAAGAGTAGCCACGAAGAGTAAGAAAAGTTCAAAGACTGGATCTCAAAGGACAAGGGACGCGCCACTACATACTGTCTTGAAAACAGCTTCGTATATTCTTAGACATCACACCTACCAAAAACGAGTTTGTGAAACCCCAGGCATATGTTAGATTCATCTAATGATGGAAAGAGCAGGGGAAAAAGATGAAAGGAAGCAGACTCTAAATTAACGTCTGTTCGGGAGGTGACAGATGTCTGGGTCTTGATAGATTTCTAGACTTGTAAAAAATTTTTTTTCTCTTTTCATCTTTATTCATACATATCTGATGGGTGCTTTTGATATCGCTATTATTTTCCCTTCACCTACTAAAATTAATTTCCTTCTTTCTAAAGGGTTGCTTCCCTCAAGTGTTACTTTGTGTGAAGGCTTTAGAAAACATTTAACAAAGGTTTGAGTTCTGCACAAAAACGCCTCCGTTCCAGCCACACAAATGACCCTCTAGCTGTGTCCTATTGTGAATTGATCTGTTGTGCTTTATACCTTTTCCACATTTGAAAATGGACTGAAATCCTTGCTTGGGACTGTGTCATTCCTATCTTTTGATTTAAGAATAAACCATCAGGGTGCTGCTAAGGGTAAGTTACAAATGCATGCTTTGGTTCAAGGTATTAAATATGCCTGAGTTTCACAGGCTTCAGGCAGAGATGGAATATTCTGTTCCAGCCATGTTGATTTCATGGGAAAATCAGGGCTTTGGAACCCTACAGACTTGGGTTTGTTTTCTGGTTTTGCCACTTACTAACTGTGTGACCTTGAACAAGTCAGTGAAGGTCTTTGAGCCTCTTCAGGAAAATGAGGTGAAGGCACCTGCCTTGTTGTGAAGGGTTGTTGAGAAGTTTAACAGCAGTGGATGACCTGGCATGTAGCAGGTGCTCAATAAATACCTATATGCTTCCTCTAGGGCTTGTTACATGTTAAATGAATTTACCAGTTGATGGCATGTAGCAGGGAAGATAGGAATACAATTCAGAGATTTCATTTGTTTGCAGTTCTTCTTAAAGGTAATTGTTGAGCAAAAATCTTTTACTTGCTTTTACAGTTAGTATTAGAAATCCTCAACTAGCCTTCCTCCCTGTTCCATGTTTAGCATGGAATGCAAAACAACTTAAACACTCTCGGAAAGTGCAAACATGTTTTTATTTGCTAGTGGCTTTTAATTTTGGGAACAGAAATAGTTTGATCCTGTCCTCTGCATTGGTTCATTGGAGACATTGCTTCCATCTGGGAATCACCCCCAAGCAGGTGATTTGAGAGAGGCGAAAAGTGGGGAGGCTGAGAATAAAGGCCAGTCGTGAGCGTTGCTGGGGTGACTTTGGTGAATAACTCCAGCGTTTGGAGCCTCAGGTTCCTTTCTGAAGAATGGGGCTAACAATCATATAGATGCTGCCTGTGCGGCTGGAGGGTTAAATGAATCCCCCTCCACAGAAGAATGGATGGAATAGGTGGTGTTTTCCACACACTGAGATACAGCACTGGAAAAGGCTCACATACACCAACAGGGGAAGAGTCATACAAAGAAAGGGATGAGCAACTCATGGAAGAATATGAACAGAATGAGCCCACTTACTGGGCATATTCAGCACCATGCAAAAACAAATAATACATAAATGTCTGTATAACAAAAATGACTTGTAATACCTAGCCAGGTAGCTCAGTTGGGTAGAGAGTCATCCTGACACACCAAGGTGGCAGGTTCAATTCCTGGTCAGGGCACATACAAGAAACAACCAGTAAATGCACGAATAAGTGGAGCAGCAAATCAGTGTTTCTCTCACTCTCTCCTTCTCTCTCTCTCTAAAATCAATCAATATATTTTTTAAATGTTTAAAAAGTGATTTGTAGTAACACTATAAAGGGAAGCAAGGGAATGATAAGCCCCACTTTCCAGAGGAAGGGAAGGGTGGATGAAGTCAGAGCAGAGCCAGCGGTGTCCCAATGCCTGCAAAGGTGCTAATGTGAATAGGTTATCTCATATAAGAAGATACACGAATTAACAACATGGGAAAACATTTTAGCTAAGTTTTCCCGTGTTGTTAATTCGTGTATCTTCTTATATGAGATAACCTATTTATATTATAAGATTATATGTTCCATATCGTTTCATGGCTTTTATAGCATTTTATAATACATTTACATTAGAGGATGCTATGTTCCGTATATTCCCTTGAGTACCTTCCATCTTTAGGATGAAACATTAACAAGATGAACTAGGACAATAAATGCAACAGCGGCCCTGCGAACAGCGCGCTGCGGGAGGGAGCGCGCACAGCAGCCAGGGTTAGCGTTGATGGAGTGGCGGGGAGGGGCAGGCACCGTGCAGAGCACTGGGCACGGATTCCTTTATTGCATCCGCATACCCGGCAGAGCAGGTATTATTCTCCTCATTTTACAGGTGAATAAATCGAGGCTATTAGCCAACACACATCGACTGAGCGCATATCACGGGCCAGGTGCCACACTGTCGTACTTGCCTCGTGTTAGGTTCATCTTCCAGCTATTCAGAGAAACACCCAGAAAACACAACCTTAAACCAGGGGCTGGCAAGCATTTTCTGAATGGGGCCAGATAGTAGAATGTTACGCTTCGAGGGCCCTACGATCTTCATTGTGACGGCTCAGGTCTGCTCTTGGTTTTGAATGGCAGCCAGCAGTGATGTGGTCAGGACAAAGGGGCAGTGTGCCGAGGTGGCGGTATCCACGGGCACTGATGTTTACGTTGCATTGAAGTCTCGCGTGTCACAAGGGATCACTTTCCTGTTGATTTTTTCCCATTCATTTAAAAATGTAAAATTTTCCCCGGCTCACGGGTTATAAAAACACAGGCAGCCGGCTGGAAGTGGCCCGTGGGCTATCGTTCTCCAGGTGTGGCATTCGGGGACAGGAACCTTGTTGACTTTGATTAGTACGGTGTACTCAGCTTCTGGCTGCATCTGGCGCTCAGTAGACATTTGATGGATGAGTGATGAGGGAATAGAAGCTGATATCTCAGCAGGTCTATGGTGGTGGTATTTTCTCTTCACTTTAGGCCACAACCCTAGATGTAACTAGGGGAACCTTTTTTTAGGGGACACCACTGGTACCACTGTGGGGATTACAGGTGTAGACTGGGACTGTCACAGGCAAACCAGGGTGCATGGGTGATATCTCTCACCAGGCAGATAATTCCTCCCATAGCAACAGCTGGGCCTCTGTGTGTGTGTGTCTTCGCACATGCACATGCATGAGTATTAAACAAAGTTACTGATTTTCCCCCACAACTTTTATTTAGAAAGGTTTTAAGCCTGCCAAAACTTTGCAGGAATAGTGGAAGGACGCTGATCACTCATGTATTTGTCAGCCCAATTGAGCCATGTTTGATGCTGTGTCACTTTTATTCTATGTATCTATGTAACTGTGCATCTAGGTATGTATCTATCTATCATTATTTTTCCTAAGAATGGGGTGCAGACAGCATGACACTTTACCCTTGAACATGGAGCGTACGAATCCTAAGAACAGAGACATTGTCTTCATAACCACCATGCATTGTTCACACTCAGGAAGTTTAACAATGATCGTCCACTCTACCGTCAATATTTTAATTTCCCCGCAAATGTGTTTTAGAGCTATGTGATTTTTTTGTTTTTGCTTTTGTTTTTTGTTTTTGAACCAGGACCCCCTCAAAGATCACATGTGGCATCTAGCCGTCCTTTGAATTCAGTCTCTGGGAAGCCACAGCAGACCGCTGGCCTCTTTCTGTCTCAGGTGGTGCTAGGGTTTGAGAAGCATAGGACATTTGGTTTGTGCAGAGCATCCATTCGGATTTGCTCGATTGCTTCTTGTGATTAGATTTGAGTTAAACATTTTTGTCAAAAATACTACATGGGTCATGTGTCCTCAGTGGGTCCCCTCAGAGGCACGAGGTGTCATTGGTCCTGTGGTTGATGCTGTTAACCTTGTGATGGTTAAGGGAACTATCACTCGGGACAAGAGATCACTGAAGAGTGTGAACAGGAAAAGACGAACAGGTGCAAGGGGTCCTGCCTGGCAGACGGTGTGCCTGGCTCTCAGGGTCTCACAGGCTTCAGGGCGACTGAATGCAGCCGGGGAAAGAGCTGGCTGCTACTTGCTTGGTGGTTATCTGTATGCAAAGCAGTGCCCTGGCTCAGCGACTGTAGATTTATTGATTGTGTTACTGCGCATGACTTGGTGGTTCGGGTGGGCTGCTGGGGTGCAGCAGATCTCTCCTTGGCACTTGCATTAGCTTTCACGTCACATAGCTGCAAAGATAGAGGACATGGTCAACCTCCCCTCCTCTATGTGCTCTTTCCAAGGGCGGCAGTTTGGACACATGCCTCCGTGTTTCACGCCCCCCTTTTGCCTCACCTGATTGTAATAGTTCCCTAGTGATCCCTCAAACCTCTGCTCTGCTCACTTCTTTACCCCAGTCCATCTTCCCTAAAACAGCCTTGGAATTTTTCCAAATTCAAGCCAGATTATCAGCCCTTTCTTTCTTGAAACTTTGCCTATTGTCCTTAGAATAAACATCTAAATACTTTGGCCTGCTCTGGTTGGTCTGGCCCTTTCCTTTCTCTCAGACCTCATTTTCTTCCTCTCTGTGGTCTCTGAACCCCAGCCACAGTGGCTTTATTTCTGTTTCACCAAAATGCTTCTGCCTCAGGGCCTTTGCACATGCTTTACTGTTGTTCTTCTACCTAAGACAATCTTCTTTCATTCTCCCACTAAGTTAACTACTTGTATTGCATGCTCACTAGAGACCAGTGCAATCTCAGGTATGGCTGGATCCAGAGGCTCCAATAAACCTACTAGGAATCTCTATTTCTTGGCTCAGTGTTGGCTTTATTTACACTGTTTCTTTCCTCACAGTGGCAAGATGGCTGCCAGGCCATCTTCCACCCTACCTCCTCAATAAGTCCTATGAAAAGAGAGTAACTTTTCCTAATGGTCCTTATAAAAATTGTGAGATTGGTGGTATTCATTAGATCACCACAGGTCACCTACCCATTCCTGAGCCAGTCCTTATGGGTGGGAGGAGAGCAGACACTCACTGCTCAGGCCTGGGTCTTGCACCTGCTCCTTAGAAGGGGGTGTGCACTGGCCTTTCCTGAGCCTCATGGACTGACAGTGGGAGAGGGTTCCCCACTGGAAACAGTGTCCTGTTACCAGCAGAAGGGGTGTGGGTCCTGGGCAACGAAAGGAAAGGTGCCTGTGACTGACTCTTGTCAGGACCTAAGGAGATAATGGCTGAAGCACCCCTAGCCCATTGTTCTAGAAGATAAAAAGCCATGTATACATAAAAGCAAAAAGAAGTAACAAAATGAGAATCAGCAATATTTGATGTGGTGCTGGGAGGGATATGATGGTGGTACAGAGCTTGGAGGTCTCGAGTCTGGAGTCTGGACTACTGGGGGGATGGTCTACCTTAAAGCAAGAATTTTGTGGGGAAGGCTGGGTGGGAGGGAAGAGCAGGCAGTTTGATCCTGAGGGCTTGTGTGGGGGTGGGGGTGTGTGTTGCGGGTGATGGGTGCTTCAATGTCATTAGTTTCTTTTTTTATTGATTGATGAGAGAAACATCGATCTGTTGTTCCATTTATTTATGCATTCATTGGTTGATTCTTTTTTTAAGTTGTTCTTTATTTCAATTAGTGTAGCCTTCATTTCTGAATGGCTCTTTTTTATGCTGCCGAGGTCCTCACTAATTTCCTTGAGAATCCTTATAACCAGTGTTTTGACCTCTGCATCTGACAGATTGCTTATCTCCATTTCGTTTAGCTCTTTTTTCTGGAGTTTTGATCTGTGCTTTCATTTGGGCCATGTTTCTTTGCCTCCTCACATTGGCAGCCTCCCTGCATTTGTTTGTGTGCATTAGGTAGAGCTGCTATGACTCCCCATCTTGGTAATGTGGCCTGATGATGTCCCGTAGGGTCCAGTGACACAGCCTCCCCGGCTTCCAAGCTGGGTACTCGAGGTGCACCCTTTGTGTGGGCTGAGTACACCCCCTTCTTGTTGTTGGGCCTTGGTTGCTTTTTTCCATTGGATGATTCTTGTACGCACCCTGACTGGGGATCGAATGTGCAACCTTGGCACATCTGGACGACCCTCTAACCAACTGAACTACCTGGCCAGGGCTAGATGCCATTAGTTTCAAAATTAGTTTCAATTTTCAAGGTGAGGAACCCAGACCCTGAAAGAGGAGAAGTGACTGGCCCACCCTCCCACAGTGACAAATCCTACCTCCTGCTATCACTCCCTCCAGCCTGGCATTATTTTTCATTTTCTTTGTCACTTTTCCTTTGTCTTGAGGAAAGCACATTTGAATTAATTTCAAAAACCAAAGGAGAATAGCACAGGCATTTTTAGCGGCAAAAGCAATTGAGTTTCCTGAGGCTAGTGGCAGCCCTGATTGAAAACAGCCGGCGGTCAGCACCCCTGGGAGAGCAGCGGCAACCCGCGGGCTGTCTCTTTCACAAATGCAATTTGGTGAAGGTGAAAATATTTGAGGCTTCTGCCAGTTACTCTGTGTAGTGGTCATTGATTGCTGCTCAAGTATTTATGGAACCATACAAGTACTTCCTCCACACTCTAGGGCTTTCCATGTCATGTGCCAAATGGCACGAACCCATTTCACAGAGCTGGACCGAGGCCCTCGGTTCTTCATGTCTAGGAAAGATTCCAGGAGGCCGCCTGTCCAGCTGGGCTGAGAACGACCTCTGTATCAATTTGCTTGTGCCTTTGGGTAGGATGTACCTTCTTCCCCACCACTGTTTGCCCGTGTCATTATCCAGGATGGTTTTAGATGATAAAAGGATGAAGCTTTAAATACCGAGGAATCACCTGGCTAAACTTTTTGTTGTTGTCGTTCAAATCTCTCCGTCTCTCTGATGAACCCATGAAGAAAAATTCAGTTTTGTGCTAATATAGTTTTAACGGCTGGGGTTTACTAACAGTGAAAATGTAATGACATTGTTTTTTTTTTTTTAAATTATTTTGTATCTATGGTTTCCCTTCACCTTCCCTCTATGTGGCCAGCGATAATGCATTTTTTGCTTCTAACAACAGCAATACTATCACTTACACAGTGCTAATTCCAGGTACTTTTCTAAAGGCTTTATTTTATACAAATAACTCTTTTAATTCTCTCAAGATACTGTTACTATTCTCACGTTATAGATGAGAAAGTTAAATCACAGAGAGGTTAAAGCACTTGCCTAAGGTCACATAGCTAGTAGGTACCAGAGGCGGTATTTGAACCCAGAAAGTCAGCCTTCAGAGCCTGTGCCCTTCACCAGTTCTACTTCACTTACAGGTGATATAACGTTTCCCTTTAAAATGTATTTGGGGGGGAAAAAGGGAGTGGGGAGAGGACTAGGTGAGAATCAATGGAAAGAAGAACATTAAATAAATAAGACAGCATGAGTGATGGGGACATGGGAAAACAGTGCCCACAGTTTTAAATTACTAAAATGTGGGAAGTACTGGCCATGCTTGAAATCTAGAATTCTGTAAATGGGGAAACTGCCTGCATTAGGCACAGGAAGAAGCCAGGTGGGGGCCCCTGAGTCTGTTTGAAGCCACAGCACCGGCAGCTAACAAAATTGCTTGTCTAGAATGAGAAACGTTTCCTTCCACAGCCAGAGCCCGTAACTTTCTTTAACGGTACCTGGCCTCCTGGACCTCGTAGCTGTGACCTTGCTGGAGGCTGAGGTCTAGTGTCCTTCAGTGAGGTGCTGGCCGCCTCCTGAAGGACCATCATTTAGCAGGTGGTTTAATGTACTGTCTGCGGAATGAGTGCGGGGTGTGCCAGCTGACCTTCGGCCACAGTAATTAATGGGCTTTTTGCACAGTACTGTCACCTCCTGTCCCCTGTGTGGGCCGAGACGGAGATGGAAAGTCTGCATACAGCCACATACAGCTCACCTTGCCTTCTCTGTCATCCCTTCTCCCTCTGTTTTGCAAATAAACCCTAACTTTAATCCTTACCCTAACCCTACCCTAACAAAAAACAACAACAACAAAAAACCAAAAACAAACAAACAAACAAACAAAAAAAACCACGGAGATTTCAAGATTCAAACACACTGGCCAGTAATTTTTTTTTTTTAAAAGAACATTTTAAAGCACAGTGTGGCCCAATAAATCCCATTCACAAGCCAGATTTGACCTGAGGCTGTTCTAGACTGTTTTAAATAGAGAGGTCAGAAGAAGCACGTCTGAGTGGCAGGAAGTGACAGGGAATGCTGTTGATTGACTTAAAGATGCTGTGCTGACTTCCAGCTTGATGGTGACAGTAGTGGATGAGCTAATTGTCACCAATCAGAGTAAATTACATAAGATTTCCTCCACAAACATTTTAAGGCTTTCTGGATTCCTTTCTCTGTGCTGAATTTTACCACCTTTTTTTAATTTTAATTTAATTTTACTTTTTTGTGAAATGACCCAAAGGGGAGACTCCCCTACCCTTTTCCATGGGCATGAACAGTCCTCTGAATTAGCTTGTGTTCCTCCCGAGGGCTCTCCAGGCAGCAGAGAGACCCTGACTGCCTGGTCCCCAGCTCTGTCTGTGACCTCCCCCAGTGCACAGCTGCTGGGGGCCTCCGCAGTCTCATTAATGTTGGAAAAACACTTTGGGTCTCTAGCTGAAAGATACCAGGAAAGGCAGGGAGTAATTATTTTGTTTTTCTCTCATTCTTGGTGTGCAGAAAAGCCGTCAGCAGCAGCCCGAACCTTCTCTATCAAGAACGGGAGGCTGCAGTTAATGGAGGGGCGGTTGATGGAGGGGTGAGGGAGACGGCAGAGGCAGAGAGAGAGGCAGACACTGGAGAGAGAGAAGGGCCTTTTCCCGTCTCTGGCTGAAGACGGGTTGCCTGCTGCTGATCAGACCCCTCCTCTGCCTGCGACCTATCATATGTAGCTCCGGTGACATCAGCTGTTTAGGGTCCATTCTCATTAGGTCCACTTATTTGCCTTTTTTAAAAAATATTTTATTTATTTAATTTTTTAGAGAGAGCAAAAGGGAAAGAGAAAGAGGGAGAGAAACGTTGATATGTGCGAGAGAAACACCTGCAACCCAGGGATGTGCCCCGATTGGGAATTGAACCAGCGACCTTTATGGTTTGCGGGACGATGCCCAACCCATTGAGCCACGCCAGTCAGAGCTCCATGTTTTCACATAGAAAATCCTCCGTGAGGCTTCCTGATGATTGGCAGAGTCAGGAGGCGGACACTGGCCACAGCAGACGATGATAATAGCAGCCGTGATTTACCGTGCACCAGCTCACTGACTCCTCACTGATGATTTTCCCCATTTTACAGGTGAGGTTCAGTGAGGATCAGTGACTTGCCTAAAAAAGTGGATGAACTGAAATTTGGACTCAGCACTATCTGGATTCAGCTTAATCAGTTGCTTCTACTTTAAAAAGACACCCAGAATCTGCCCATGTTTCCCCACCCCCACTGCCTACCGCCTGGCACAGGTGTGGCTCTGGCTCGCCTGGACTACTGCAGCTGCTTCTTCTCTGACCTGCCTGATTATACCTTCCCACCACCCTCCGCCTTCCAGTCTGCTCTCAACCCAACAACCCCAGCCAAGCCATGGAGAGCTTCCCCTCTGCTCAAATCGCTCCTTATCATGTAAGAGCCAAAACCCTCACCCTGGCTTACAAGCCCCCGTGTTCCCTTTGTGTCTTCCTCTCCTGCCATTTGTTCCCTCACTCACTGCTTTTCAGCCACACAGGCCTCCTTGCACTTCCTTAATTGCATCAGGCAGACTCTGGGCCTTTGCACTGGCTGCTCCTGAGGCCTAGCATGCTCATCCTGAAATATCCACACAGGCTTGCTCTGAGTCTTTGCCCAGAAGTCACCTCACTGATCCTTCTCTGACAACCCTTTTTAAAATCACAATTTTTCCCTGATTCTTTCCTCTTTCTTTTTCATCCTAGTCTTCTTACTAACATGGTCTACTACTTACTTACTTTGTTTGTGGTCCACCCTCCTCCCCTCCACTAGATGTCAGCTCTATGAAGGCAAGGTGTTTCGTCTGTCATGTTCTCTGCTGCATTGCTGTTGGTTGGAATATGGGTGTGATGGCTGGATTTAGGCAGTTGTCATGGATAATGAGAGGTAACCATGACAATGGAGTCTACAGACAGTTGAGCAACAAGATGGAAGGAACCTGGCTCCCTGAGCCTTTTTTTGTTTGTTTGTTTTCTGTAAAAGAAATAAGCTTCCATCTTGCTAAAGTTCCTGTGATATTGGGTCTTTGCTGTTCATAGCCCAAGTTCATTCTAACACAAAAGGAGGACAACGGAACTGTGGATTAGAAATTAGAAGACCTGCGTTCTAGTCCCATTTCCCCAACTCATGTTTCATGTGAATTTGGGGATAAAGAAGAACAGTGCCTGGTACACAGTAGGTGCTCAATAAATACTTGTTGACTGAATGACTCCAAGGCTGCCATTGTGTCCACCACACACAGTGCCCTCCTAGACTGCCTTCTTGTCTGCCAGAATTCCACACCCTTGCTAGCACTTGCTACAGTCAGACATTTCTACGTTCTCCAATGTGTGGGGATAAAATTGTGGTGTCTTGTTGTGGGTTTCACATGCACCTCTTGATATGCCCGGGCACGCAGGTGTTGACACGTCTAAGGAACAGTGGCTCTGTGTTCCCCTCTGGCTGGAAGTTTGGCGCTCCGAAGTAAACCCTCTCCTGCTATTTCTTAAGCAAATGGGAAATGGGTCCTGGTTCTGGGTTATAATAAGACAAGTGACTCATGTAAAACAAAAGTAGCATCTGTGCTCCACACCCAGGTTTAATATTTAGGGACAATTTAAGCTCAAGGAAAAGGCAGAGTTATTAATAAACAGTTGAGGGGAAGTGTGAAGAGAGCATATGAGAACCTTCCATTGAAAAGCTACTGGAGTTAGCATCCAAAATAAAACCCTGCATAGCATGTCATTCCGCTAGTCTGCAAATGAAGAGATGTATTGTTTTAAAAATAATGAAGTCTCATCTGCATGTTTGGGAAATGGCTCTCCACTGGCTTAAGACACTTTATTGATTTGCAGTGATCTGAATACATATTAGTCTCCATTGCTGAACCAAATGTTGCCTTCTGTGCATCTGCACACACTCACGGAGGCAAAGCTGGTATCACTAGAAGAGTGACGTCTGGGGTCCTCGGGAATTATATTTGGGGTCCTCTGTGGACCCCAGAATTCCTGTCAGTTAGAACAGGGACCTGAGCAACCACAGAGTTCAGTTTTCTTCAATCCACATGTAAGAAAGAAAATGGAGGCCCAGAGAGGTGCAGTGACATGTCTAAGGACACACAGCAAGTCCGTGGCAGAACCAGGATTAGAATTCAGGCCTCTTCCAGCATCCGCAGTTGTGTTTTCCACCACCTCCTGTGTCCCCTGTTGTAGTCCCACGTTTAACACATCCACGTACCACCTGTGCTACTATTTACGTCATGTTTTTCCTCTGAGATCAACTCACTTTAAAAAATACAAAGATGTTTCTTTCCTAGGAAAACACATCACAAATATAAATGGAAACTCTTAGTACCGAAAGAGAAAGCAAGCAAAAGTTAATACCAGGCAAACAGAGCAATGTGATGAAGCTCTAGGAAGGCAGCTATAGTTGTTAAGACAATAATTTGTGTGAAACAGAAGTTAGTCTTTGCTCTGCACATTGGGTTGAAGATTTTGACATAGTTAAGGATTCTTAGAAGTCTGGGCTGATACCTGCTCTCTCTCTGTTCAAAGGAGACAACAGAAAGTGGAGAGAGGTGCTCAGGACCAGTAGCACCAAACCGGGATGTCCCACTTGTCATAATTGGGAATGGAAAAAGGATAGATTTCTCCCAACATTAATAGGTACCATTTAAAACCATCTCAAGAGCCACCACAGTTTTCACTTTAGATGAATCTGGACAGTGAGAGCTTCCCTCTCTTTTCATCTTTCCCTCATCCTTTGCAGTTAGGCGAGGCTGTGTAGTGGATGATGTGTATGGGAAGTGAAGTGTCAGCAGCTTCCAGGAACCTTCTTTAAAAGATAGCTGTTTGGGCCCTTTGCTTTATTTCTTCATCTCTTCCACTTTCCTGTTGGTTGGATTTGGATCTGGTGGCTGGATTTAGGCAGCTAAAATAGATAATGAGGTAACCATGAGAATGGAGTCTACAGGCGGTGGAGCAACAAGATGAAAGGAGCCTGGCTCCCTGAGTCTCTTGCTTTTTTTTTTTTTTTTTTTTGTAAAAGAAATAAGCTTCTACCTTGTTAAAGTTCCTGTGTGATGCCAGGTCTTTGCTATTCATAGTCCAAGTTCATTCTAACACAAAAGGAGGACAAGTGAACTCTGGATTAGAAATTAGAAGACCTGGGTTCTAGTCCCATTTTCCCAACTCATGTTTCATGTGAATTTGATGATTGAAAAGGAAATAGTCCCAGCTTCGCCACCCTCAGCACCTATTCTAAAGCCCCCATGAGGTTTGCCCCTTGGAAATCCTCAGTTCTGCTCAGAGCTCTGTGTGATTCTTTTCCAAGGCCATGGTTGGGGAATGGGGTGTCCAGGGAGGGAGCAAGGTGGGCGCTGATTTCTGCCTGAGCTTATCCTGGGTGTCACCCTGACTAGTAGGTGATGGAGGCACAGATGGGATCGAGAAGTGTGAGAGCATTCTGTGTTGGAGGGACAGCAGCCCCTGATAACTGCTAAGTAGCATCACGCAGGGAGCATGTCTGTCCTTAAACCAACTTACCTTCTTCCTCGGAGCCATACCAGGCACATTTCCATGAAAGTGCATACAGCCCATGCCTCTCTCCCCCTCACACATCCTCAGCAGCTGCACAGTTGTTAAGTATTTAAAATAAAGCATTGAAAACCTCTCAGAATTTAGCAACAATCACCATGGATACTCATCCCTGATATCCTTTGTTACCATGGCAACATTCCACCCTTCACCCCCCCCTCCATCGTGCCTATTTACCCTGAGACTGACATGTTGGTTATGGTGAATGATAGGAAAAAATTTGAGAGGAACTTCCAAGGGTGTAGAAGCATGAAATACCTTGCCAGAAAATAGATGTTTTTCCATTATTGTAACAAGCATGTTTCACACTCCTATTTTTATCAAGGATAGATGACTATGATCACAGGGGGGAAGAGGAAGATCAGGGATGAATTAAAGCTTAAACAATTCCTTTTGTCATGTCCTGCAGGTGATTTTTAAGAGGAGTTCTGGCTGCACTGAAAATGTGATCAGTAGCCATCCAGGAGTATTGGACCGTTGGGAACATTCGACACACTTCTTGCAGGTCAAGAACGCTCCAGGAAACCCTTTAGAAGAAACATGCACTTGTGCAAAGGTGTCCCGAGCACCCTTTATGGATGGCAAGACTCGGGAAAGAGCGAGCACCTGATGGCAGGTTCGTGGTTATGCAAAGTGATCACATGACATGGAGCAATCTTTCGTAGCCTTTACAAATGACAAGTAGGACGTGCTGTGCATTGACTAGTCCAGAGGAGTAACGGTGAGCAAACCCGACACAACGGACTTGCTCCCAGTGATGTAGGGATGTGTCCGAAATGTTCGTATGCACCCTGAGCAAGATCGGAGTTACTCGGGGGATTCTGAGCTCCTCTGGGTCAATGACCTTTTTAAGAATCCAAGAATGCCTTGGATCACCTTCCCAGGAAAATCCCCAGACAGACAACATTTTGCACATACTTCTAGGAGATTCCTTGATCCATCGAGGTCCAATCCTGGGTCACTCCTCCCTACAAAGGTCCATCACCTTCAGGTGTAAAGCATAATGTTCATTTAGTTCACTCTAGGTCACTAAGTTATTTAATGCCATCAAAAAGCCAAAACCCAAACTAAAACGTTCAGAGACTTCAGATCTAGGACTTGTTTGCTGTCTGTTCTCTTGCTAGAACATGAGGGCAATGGCTTCGGTGGTTTTCTTCACTGTGTGCATCTCCAGTACCTAGAACAGTGTCTGTTCCCGTAGTAACTACTTACTATTTCCTGAATGAAGGATTCATCAAACAGCACATCCGAATGCAACGTGTTGTGGTTAGAATTATAGCTTTGTATGGGAAGCATCCATGGTATCACATGTTGTTGAAACCATTTATTCACATTGCTGTACAGTGCCCAGTACTTCATTGGGTACATATCCCACAACTTATCCATCCGTGCTACCACTGGCAGGCATTTGGATTGGTTTCCAGTTTGTTTTGTTTTGATTTTTTTGTGATTATGGTGAGTACCACCTGGAATGTACTCACACATGTCTTTCAGTGAACAGATGGACTCATTTCTCTTTGGAATGTGCCTTGGGATGGGCTTGCTGGATTAGAGTGTAGATGTCTGTTTTGTTCTAATAGATGCTGCCAGTTTTCCAATGTGGCTGTAGCCATTTGTGCTCCTATTCATATCATTCTGCATGTCTCTCCATCCCTGCATCCACGACACCCTGCCACAGCCCCATATTTCCTGTAAAGCCACTTATGGTAGTAATCACCCTGTTTCTGATCCCTCCCAGTGCAGTTTCTTTCTTGGTTGGGATCCATTTCATCTCTGCCCATATGATTCAGCTGTTTGAGAGAGCGCCTATCTTTCCACCAGTCGTCTCAAAAAACGATGAATGCTAGTGTTTGTTGAATACATGAGTGACTGAGCCCAACCCCTTGGAACACATCCTAAATGTTTGCTCTCCTGTTTTTATTTTTCAGCCGTGCGTGTAAGAGGAAAACCTGGAGCCACTGAAAACATGAATCGAAAGCACGTTGCCAGCTGAAAGTGACCGCATCGTTCCAACGTTCAGCGTGTGACACCATGGCGGTGAGCCAGAGAAATGATGTGCCCCTGTTGTGGTAGGACTGAGGGTAATTTCTGGAATTCGACTCCAGAATTGGGTTGGGGTGCTGTGCAACCCCAACCTGGATCAGGAACCTGCTAAGATGGGATGTGAGGTTTGTTTATATTGTGTGTTTATTCCCAGACATTAAGTGTTTCAAACTCATCATTTGTCATGGGTCTCAGCAGGCTTTGAGCTTGTCTTTTTTTAAAAATCCTCACCTGAGGATATGTTTATTGATTTGAGAGCAGGGTGGGGGAAGAAAGAAAGAGAAACATCAATCGGTTGCCTCCTGTAGGCATCCTGACTAGGGATCGAACCCACAACCTTTTGGTGCATGGAATGGTGCTCCAACCAGCTGAGCCACCCAACCAGGGCATGATCTTGTCTCCAAAGACCATGCAAGTGGAGAGAAAAACAATGAACTATACTGAGTGCCTAGTGTGGGGGGAAGCCCTGGCTGAGGTGCAGTTTCCTACAAGAGCTCACCGAACTGAATCGAATTCTGCAATCCTCTTTCCCCAGTCCCCTCTCAGGGAACAGGATCTCCATTCACCTGGTCCACAAAGCCAGGAACTCAGGACCTACCCTTGACAGCTCTCTCTCCCTCATCCCCACATCTGATGAATCGCCGAGCCCTGCAGTTCCTACTTCCAAATATATCTCAAACCTTCCCACTTCTTTCCACCCTCACTGCCAGCATCCTGGTCCAAACCTCAGCCACCTCCTGCCTGGACCATGGCCAGCAGGCTCTGAGCTGGGACTTGTGCTTCTATTCCTGTTGTCTACAGTCTATTCTCCACCAGGAGCCCAGAGTGAGCTTTGACATCACTCTGCTGAGAGCCCTTCAGTGACTCCCTGCAGCAGATGTCTGGGTGCCCAGCTCATACCCCATAGGCACACACTATTTCTGGGCACACCGACAACTTCTAACAGTTACACCTCAGACTCTTACCCCGAGGGCTTTATCTGGTTATTTACAGGGCAGGCTAAAATCGCCAGGAGTTAGTGTCCCGCCTGCTGGAGCATGTCTCAACCAGTGACTGGTGACGGCTGGTGGGTTCATACCCCAGGTCCCTCTCCCCTTGACTGGGAGTTGCACTGAATGGGGATTTGGGCCCTCTGGCCCAAAGATATAATCTGCTTAATGATACATGCTATTGTATCTTTCTTCACCTTGCTCACTCCTCTACCAGTGCTTCCTGAGGTCACCTTCCCCTCCCCCCAAATTATTTGCACTGACATCTTTGTCTCAGCATGTAAGGTTATCAGGAGGACATGACCACTGTTTGATCCTCAAGCTGGACCTGGACAATCAGAGGCTCCTCACCCTGTCTCCCTGCCCTTAGAATGTCCATTCTGCCCACCAATGCAATTCAGGGCCCTTTTAAAGGGCACAGTCTTGAAAGAGCAACGTGTTGCTGAGACCATCTGGATAGTATACGTGACTGAACCTGTCTCTGTCCCCTCCACTGGCCCGGGGGACATTGTAGCACATGTAGAAGAAAGTCCTTACTACATCCACCCTGCAAGCCCTAGACGACAGCTGACAAAACCTGTCCTAAATGAGCCCTGAAATGTCTCCAATGAGAAACTCTGTCCTCCAAAATAGCCTCGAACGTCACTCCTGCCTCCCAAGGATCCAAACAGAGGGTGTGTGCCGCCACCTGAGGAGCCTGCGAATCTTTATTCAGTCATGTGAAGACACAAGTGAGCCCCCGGACTGATAGGACCCCCAGCCCAGGGGACTTAAGAAATCAGTGGTTCGGATCATGTGGCTCTTGGTGGAAAAAAAAAATGCGACTCATTTTGGGAATCATCATCCTACTGCGTTTTTGCCTACCTGTGCCTATATTGTTGTGGTGTGGCCGTGGCATCTGCTTCCATGCTGACAAAACCCCTTGGGGACCGCTCAGGACGAATTGGAGGAGGAGGCGGAGGCTAAGACCTTAAGCACTGGTCTCAAGTGGAGTGTTGGAGGGGGTCACAGAGAGGACATGACCGCAGGTTTGCCCTTGAACTGGCTCCTGCCATTCGGAGGCTCCTCCCGCTCCCCTGTCCTTGGAATGTCCCGTACTGCCCACTGTCCCACAGCTGGAGCCCATTGCAAGGAGGCAGCGTGGTAGAGAGAGCCACGCGTGGCTTTGAGACCATCCGGACTGTGTGAGGGACCGAGCCCAGTTAACACCTCTACAGAAACTTTCAAGATTCTGGCTGGCTGGTGCAGGGACCTACTTGTCTGGCGGTGCCCGAGATGAGCCACAGATGTAAGTTCCCTTGCTTATTAAAGCTGCCACTCACCAATCTGGAGTGGCCTGCTCTCCTTGCCCTACAGGTATGGGTGGGTTTACCAGCCCTCTCTGCTTCAGGGCGACCCAGCTCAGAACCCTCCCCGCCGCATTTAAGGTAATACCCCAACTCCTCCCCTGGCCTACCAGGCAGGTGTAATCAGGTCCCTGGCTGCTGCCTCCTTTCACGTTCCAACTCCTCAGACACGCTGAGATTCTGTGGCCTTGAAGCCTTTTGACCTGCTTTCTATCCTTCTGGGTTCATTTATGGGCCATTTCCCCAGAAGAACCTTCTCTCACTCAATCTAAACTCAGCACCCCACGTTACCTCCTCCACCAGCTCCCGTTCCTGTCCATCCAAGCACATACCAGCATTTGCAGTGATACCTTTGTCTGCTTATTTGTTTGACGCCTATATTCCTTCCCGGATTCTGAGCCTCTCTGAAGATAAATGTATCTGTCTCACTCACTACTGGATGCCTGATGCCTGGTTCATGGAGGTGTACAATACCTATGTGTTAAATGAATGAATAAAGTGTTACTCTTATCCCCATTTCACAGAGGAGGAAGCGGAAGTTCAGAGGGGCTGAATCACTTGCTCAAGGTCACACATTTGGCAAGTGAAGAGGTCTGGACTGAAACCCAGCACTGCTGCCTCAGTAAGAATACAGGAGCGGAATGGCCAAGCCACACGGTAAGTGCATTTTTACCTTTACAACGGATTGCAAGCTGTTTTCCAAAGTTACAGTCCCATCTTGCATTCTCACCAGCAACGTAGGAGAGTTCCAGTTGCTTTATATCCTTGTCAACACTTGACGTTGTCAGCCTTAACTTTTAACCATGCCAGTGGTTAAAATCTTGTGATATCTCATTGTGGTTTTAATTTGCATTTCCCTAATGATTAATGATTTGAATATCTTTTCTTGGGCTTATTGGCCATTTCCACAGCTTTGTTAGTGAAGTGTCTTTAAAAAAAAAATAAGAAAACCCTCAACAAAACCCAGTTTGCTGGGTAGATAAATGGAATAGGATGGAAACAAAGTGTGAGATGGGAGAGAAGAAACTGGGCCAACTTGGTAGGTGGACAGAGCTGCGGCAGTTGTGAAATTAAAAAAATGCAAAGTTGCAGGAGGGAAACGTAAGGATTATTATGTAGGAAGATCTGCCTACTGCTTTATCTCCAGCACTGACCCTGCCTGCCATGTAGTGAATACCCCCAAATGTTTGTTGAATGAATAATAGCTGCCTTGTGATATCTTTATTATTTGTCCAACGACTGCCTTCCCTGCCTTCCTTCTGCCTTTCTTCCCTTCAACACTAGAGAGCATATCCTACATCCATGGACCTGGCACGGGGCATGAGTAGGGGGGCCGAATAGTCAGAGCTGGGTCAGAGCTGGGTGCTGTGGACTGAATGTTTGTGTTCCGCACCCCTCACCCCCGCTCCCAAATTCATGGGTTGAAACCCTAATCCCCAATGTGATGGTGTTTGGAGGGGGCCTTTGGCAGGTGATTAGCTGAGATGAGGTCATGACAGTGGGGCCCTCACGATAGCATTAGCGTGCTTGTGGGAAGAAGAAGCGACCTGAGATCTCTGTGTGTGTGCGTTCACGAACACGGAAGAGAGGCCACGTGAGGACATAACCTGGAAGAGGGCCCTCACCAGGAACTTGACTGTGCTGGCACTCTGATGTCAGGCTCTCTGCCTCCGGGACAGTGAGAAAGAAATCTCGTTGTGTAAGCTGCCTGGTTGATGGCATTCTGTCAGAGCAGCAGAGCCGACCTGGACAGTGGGGAAGGCTGGCGAATTCAGATGGTGTGGCCTCATCCTCCGAGCCACTCACAGGCCTGCTCACTGCCCAGGACTGAGACACAGGCTTAAAGGGGCCTGTGACACCCAGTTGGTCACTGCTTTATGAGTAGGTCAAGAAAATGTGATATGTATCCATACAGTGGAATATTATTCAGCCACAAAAAGGGATGAAATACTGATGCATGCTGCAACATGAAGGGAACTCGAAACCAGGAGGCTAAGGGAAAGAAGCCGCACACAAAAGACCACACATTTTGCATGATTCCACTTACACGAACTGTTCAGAATGGGTGAATCCAGAGACAGAAAGTAGATGCGGAGTCGCAGGGGGCTGGGAGGAGAAGGGGAGGTGAGGGGCAGCTGCTTGATGGGGGCAGGCTTCCTTTTTGGCTCTTAAAAGTGTTTTGCAACTAGATAGTGATGATGATTGCACTACAGGGTGAATGTATTAAATGTCCCTAAACACTCTAAATGTCATGAAACACTCTAAAATGGTTAATTTTAAGCTATGTGAACATTACCTAAAAAAATACCTGTAAATGGAAAAATGACTCCCTAGGGGGATGATTTTAGTTAATGCCAGAAACCTTTGCTGGCTGATGCCAGGGGTTCATGCCTCATGTGGGGCTGCCCTGCCATTCCTGCGGTATTTAGTCTATATCAGTGGCGCCCCCTAGAGTCGAGAAATGTGTGGCTCTGCTTTCCCGTCAGGAGCCAGCGTCACTGGTTGGAAGGTCAATGCTGGCTTCAAGCCCAAGTCTTTCTTCTCTCTCTGAAAGGCTCGGGAACCACGGAGTTGACCCCAATGGTCCTCACTCCAACGAGGAAAGCAGGTTAGAGGCTGCAGCACAGGCGTCTGCAGGTGGCTGGTAATAGACCCCAGGTCATTTCTATCACCCCAGAAACTTTCCTCATATCCCTCTACCATTTATCACCACCCTGCAGCCCCAAACACTGACTGCCCTGCTTCCTGTGCCTGGAGCTTCCTCGAGCTCCCTGTAAATGGAATCATACACTACGTAACATTTTCTCTCTGGCTTTTTACAAAAAGCTTAGCGTAATGTTTGGGATATTCATCCATGTTGTGTGTATCAGTAGCCCATTGCCTCTTCATTGCTAAATACTATTCCATTATACGGATATGCCACAGTTCACTTATATCTTTGCACATATTGATGGACATTTGGGTCACTTCCACTTTGGGGCTCTTATGAACAAAGCTGCTGTGTGCAAGCCTTTGTAATGCCCATAAGTTTTCATTCCTCGTGGGTACGTGACTGGGGGGCATGGCTGGGTCGTATGGTAACTGCACGTTGAGCTTTATAAGAAATTGCCAAACTCTTTTCCAAATTTGTTGTGCTATTTTGCTTGCCCGTCGGCTGCTCCATTTGCTCCATATCCTCACAGACCTTAGATCATGTCAGTCTTAGTAGCTCTAGCTGTTCCGGGAGGTGTGTAGTGGGATCTCCTTAGGTTTAATTTCATCTCCCTAATGATCAATGCTGTGGAACACCTTTTCATGGGCTTATTGGCCATTTACATAGCTTCCTTTGGGAACTGTCTGTTCAAATAGTTGGCCTGCATTTTAACTGGGTGATTTGCTTATTATTGAATTATAAGATGATATATTCCAAAGGCAAGATATGAAGTTACTCAGGATTTTCAGCATGGTGGGAAGGGTTCCTAGCCTCCCTTTCTCTCTGGAGTCTGGTCAGGATAACAGAGTGGGGGGCTTTGGTGAAGTGACTGTGGGAGAGAAAGAGACAGAGATGACTTGAGCATCAAACGGCAAACTTCGGTACTCACGAGAATCCCTTGGAGCACCAACGTTCCCGGGGAACCCCGCCCAGGAGTGTCTGAGTCAGCAGGTCTGGGGTAGGGTCTGGGTATTTGCATTTCTAACAAGCTCCCAGGTGATGCTGATGTTAGCTGCTGGGCGATGGGCCACTCTTGCAGCAACACCTTAAAGATGCCAGAGGCTGAAGTTAGACGCCAATGAAGACCTCTTACCCCTTCCTTCTTCTTCAATCTCTAGTCTAGGAAGCCTCTCCCTCTTCCTCTGCCCACCTACGCATCTCACCTGGCAGAGTAATTGGGTGAAATGGGATGATTGACAATGCACATTGTCCACCTGGGGAATAGCAAAGGGGTCCAGGGGCCCAAGGAACCAGGAAAAAGGGGAAAACATCAAGAGGTGGGCTTTTCCCACTGACCCCAAGGGGCACACAGTGGTTACCCTGAGGCTAAGAACAGGAGTCATAAATTGGCTGCATTTGGCCTGGAGATGTGTCTTGTTAATATTTGGGGGGAGGGGCTTGTCTCCACTGTGTTTTAAATTCTTTGGAATTAGTTGCCAACATGTATATACATTGACACTAAAGTAGGATCATTTTCATGGCTAATGGTTGCAACCAAAGCCTTCTAAAACTTTCATGTGAAAGGTACAATTATGCTCACCAAAAAAACTGTTAGTGACTTTGGTGTTTGACTTTAAGATCTATAAATACACTCAGGGACAATGAGACCCGGAGAGACACCCAGACTGTGTTAGGAGTTGGAGTGTGTATATATAAGCGCGTAATGTGCACACACGTGTTTCCTCTTGTGTGTGTTCATTCAGCCACAAGACTGCACGACCCTACTTGGAAACTTAACAGTAAAGACACATTGATGTTGCAAGCAGCTAGTAAGAGGGAATTTACAAACTGCAAAGACTAAAATATAAATAAAGAGGCTAAAAAAAAGAAAAGAAAAGAAATGGAAAGGAAAGAACACCTACGGTGCCCGTAACTAGAGATGGATGAAATAAGAAACATTTTGGATTTTAGTTGAAGCTTTAGAATTGTTCAAATTGCTTAAATGAGAAAAATAAGGAGGCGGATGGAGTGAGTGTGGGAGCTTCACCAATTTAGATGAAGCTAAAAATTTCAATTCCTGCTAAACAATCCTAACAAATTAGCAAAGTGTGCTTTTAATAAAAATACTCCTTTCAAAAAGATGGTTTGGTGCAAACCACTGTATCCCCTCTCTGCTTTTCCTTAACAGGCTAAGGCGCCAGGAGCATAGAGCCTGGGTTCCAATTTCAGTTTTGCTCTTTATTAACTGCGTGACCTTGGCCAAATTGCCAGACTTCTCTGAGCCTCAGTTTCCTTATCTGTAAAAGGTAGGTAAAGACAGTTGCTTCTGAGCTCCGGCCTCCAGGACATTGGGCTCAGTATGGTCCCAAACTTCTCTTTTTCAAAGAGCTACTGAAAATCCCCACATTTATGTGATTTTTCAGTTTTAAGTGTTGGCAATTAAGTCACACTTTTCTGGAACACCGACTCAACCAGACGACACATTCTGCAGGCTACACTGGACCACAGTCCTCTGGTGACATCACTTGGCATAAAGAGGAAGAAAAGGTCATGGTTTCGAGGTTGTTTCTGTGCCTTTTGGGCCTTGGGGCGGGAGTCGGGCTGGGCTACTTGCAGGCACACGATAAATCTGGCATTGGTGCGCGCCCTCGGTGTGCAGACTCCGTTGTAGGCACTTCATATATGATAATCCATTTCCTACTCTCAGCAAAGACTCTATTTCACTAGGGTCACAGAGAGGTTAAATAACTGGCTGAAAGTCCACTGATTAGAAACCCTGCATGTTGGCCCTGACCAGGTGGCTCAGTTGGTTGGGGCCTTGGCTTCTACACCAAAAGGTTTCCTCTTTGATTTCTGGCAGGGACCCACAGGATGGATGTTTCTTTCCTTCGCTCTCTCTCTCTCTCCCCCTCTCCCTCCTCCCCTCCCTGTTTCTCCCTCCTCCCCTCCCTGTTTCTCCCTCCTCCTCCCTTTTTCTCTCTCCCTACCCCCACCCTCTCTAAAATCAATACACACATCCTCAGGTGAGGATTTAAAAAAAGTGCACGTGGGAGCTGGCAGTTTTTTAAAGACTAGAGATGGAGGTTGATTCCGCAATCCCCCACCCTTGATTTTCTTCTGAGGACCCGCAGAAGACGGGAAGAATGTTCCTAGAGCAGGGACAGCACGTGCAAATCGCCCGGGGGCACTCTGCACTTGAGAATCAGCAAACAGGGAATGAATGCAGGGAGAGCGGAGGAACGTGAGAACAGGTTCCGCCCGCCGAGAAACCCAACCGTAGATGCAACTTTGCTTGTGGAGGGGGCGGTGGTCTTACTAACCCTTAAGCTCCGCTCCTCAGTTAACGGTCAACGAGCTCCCCCTGGCCGGCTGCTCCCGCATTAAGGGCAGAGCGCGCGCACGTGTGTGCGTCCGTGTGTTCGGGGGCGGGGGCTGGCGATCGAGGGTCACGCGCAGGTGGTTGTGTGGCGCTGGTGGCGGCGGTAGCAGAGGCAATACCGCTGGAGGCGGAGGAGGAGGGACGGCGGGCCCACCGTCGCTGAGGTCCGGTAAGGTTCGCAAGGAGGGGGCTGCGGGGGAAGGCGACGGGCTGCCGCAGGTCCTGCCTCTCGGAGCAGCAGCCTGCACTGGGTAGGGAGTTGTGGAGGGTTATCTGGCGCTGGGAGGAGGACGCAGGACGCTGTCCCAGGAATGGGGCTGCTGGAGCCAGAGGATGCGCTAGAGCTGGGGGTGGGGCGACGATGGAATTGGTCCGCAGCGGCGAGAAGGCGCGGGATCCGACCGAGTTTCGGGGGGCGGGTCTCTACAAGGGTGTGAGAGTGGCGCGCTGGCACGCGGAAAACAGGTGGTCGTCGGGTGCGAGCAGTCCCTCGGGGCACAGCGGCCTGAGTCCGCAGCAGTGTCCCTGTTCCCTGGGCTGTCTGTCAGGGGGTAGCCACGGGGTGCTGGGTGTGCGCCTTCTTCGCTGTCCTAGGGGTTGCCCGGATCCAGCTGCCCCCACCTCCCGTTGGTGAAAGTGTGGGAAGAGGGGAGACTCAGAAAGTGCTGGAATGTGAAGACAAGAGACAGTGGGCATCGGCTCAGGTGCATCAGACTTTTACCTCCATCTGCACTCCCCACCCCTGGTCATTTCATCTTCTGGGGAGTGTAGTTTCCATAATTGGTCAGAGGGGGTTTTCCTGGCCTCACCCGCTGACAGTATCCTAAACGCGGGATTGCAAACTCAGGTGCATAAAAGGACCAGCAGATAAATAACGGTTCCAGCTGTGTGCCAGGCACCCTCTGAAGCACGTTATACATATTCTTTATTTAATTCTCCCAACACCACCCCGCCCCCATCCCGGTTGCTACTTGTAATCACTCCCATTTCACAGATAGGGAAACGGAGGCATAGCAAAGTGAAAGTCACTTGCCCCAAATCACATGGAGAGAAAAGGCCAAGTGAGGATGGGAACCTAGGTTGGGCGGCTGCAGAATGCACGCCCTTGGCCTCTATGCTGTGCGCACGGGCTGCGGGGCCCCCGGAGCCCACTGAGGAGCCTCACCATTGCTAGGCAGGACTGTGGGCCGAGTGGCCCGACCGCCACTTTCCTGGGAAAGCCAGAGATTGGGACATTTATGTAAAGTCATCTTTAGGTTTTAGCAATTAATTTGAACTTGAAAACATCCTTTATAATGAAAAGCTTCAAATGTACACAAAAACAGGGAAACTAATTTTAATAGAAATTTAAATTTTTCAAATAATATTGTATGAGTCAAAGAAAATATGTTCAAGGGTCATCTCTGTCCTAAACACCTCTGGCTGTTCACTGCCCTGGTCTAAGCCCTGGCAGTTTCAAGTGTGGTTCTGGTCCAGCTGTACTAGTATTGCTAGGGAGCTGATTAGAAATGCTCAATCTCAGTCCTCAACCCAGACCTACTGGATTGGGCTCTGGCTTTTACTGAGAGCCCCAGCTGATCCATATGCATATTGATGTTTAAGAAGCGCTGTTCCAGGCCTTTTTGCCTGGACAAGTTTTATTAGCCTGTTTCCAGATAGGCTTTCCTAGCTCCAGGTTCACACTCTTGGTTGATGGTAGTCAGAGTTCCTGTCTTAACACCCTAAGGCTCAGATCTGGCCCCAGATAATTTGGTGGTGGGAAGGATTTTCTTTAGGGTTGTTTGGTTACATTATGCAGTAAAACTGACTGTATCCACACTGATTTTACCTTCTTTAGGGCCCTAAGCTGTGTTCCCTCTTGTAAATCTGACAGGACTATTTTGAAGATGAAATGAGGTAATATTAGAGCATTTGTCCGTATTTTCAGTAGGCTCTTTCCATTAAAAGAGATAACTTCATCGGATTTGGCCAAAACAAACCAACCAACCAACCAACAAAAGGGACTTTGTAGCTAGAGGTCTTAGAAAAGACGAATGGGGAGGATTTCTGGTATGGCTGGATCCAGGGCCTCAAGCAATGTAATTGCAACTTGATCTCTCTCAGCAGGCTGCAGGGGCAGTGGGGGCTGACTCATCTGGACCAATTGGGAGTATGAGGGTGTTTATCAAAAACCAGTGGGAAAAAATGCTTGGCAGGCGAGATCAGATGTCCCTTACATAGTTGAAAACCATATTCTTCATCATTTTTGGTATTTTTGTCTGATTTCCCTTACTAGACTTCAAGTTCCTTGAGAGTTGTATCTGTCTTCCTCATCTTTGCTGCCCCACACAGTCAGATGTCCTGCATTTCACATAATAATGCTCAGGAAGTCCTGAATCAAATGTCATTGACTCAAGTAGGGATTCATTCAGTCTCTTAGACACCAGCGTCCAGCAACAACTCTCTCTCCCCTTTGAGTTACGGTGGAAGTCACTGTTCAGCTTGTCATTCAAAGAGCATCACAGACTCTGACGTTGGATGCCTCTGTTTCTCTCCCTGCCATGCCTCCATTCAGAGTCATTTGTCCTTTTGCAGGTGCCAGGCAGCTAGGAACATGTGCCCAGCATGAGACAATTTCTAACTGTGCAGCATTTTATTTTACAAAGGTAACAGAGTTTTTCTCAGCATGACCCCAGCCATCGTGGCTGGTACCTCGGAGCTGGGGAGGAAAACAGAAGTTTTCAAAAGTATGTGTCAGTCAGGGGGAGCCGCTCATTTCCCATTTTGTTAGGGGCCAAGATTCTTTACAGAAACAAAGCTGTAATTGCCAGCAGCTCATAATGAGTATTAAAAAAGCAAAAACAAACAAAACAAAAAACTCCCTTAAATCCAAAAACAAAACCCCCAAAATTCTAACATTAGACAAATAAAAAGCAACCAAACCAAAACACCAAAAATTAGAATGCAGAGCAATCTGGAAAGAGCTACAGAAGTCCTTTGGAGGTCGAATGCCTGCAACTGCATTTCTGTCCTTTTGGTCCAACCTGAATAGGAGAGTTTGGAATTGTAAACATAGTCTGAGAGGAACTAAAAAAGAAGTCTCCTCTGAATTCCATCATTAAGGGTCTTGATAGGTTCAATAAGCTCCTATGGGGGAGGGGGAAGCAAACATATCAGCCACTCACATTTTAGTCTGAACTAGCCACTTTCTGACAGCTAAGAGTTGCAAACTCACATGCTTACAGCATCTGGGCGCAAAATGCCAGCATGTAAGGCAGGTCAAGCTAGGAAAATAGAAAAATGGGGACATGGTGAGTTGGAAGACACATGCCCCCTCTACAGAGAGCTGCTGCAACTCAGCTCTAGGCTGTCATCACCACAATAAATTACATGCTCAGTGTTACTGTCTTTTTTGGGACCAAAGTTGGAAAGGTAGATTTTTACATGAAATCTTCCAGTGAAAATCTTTTTATGTTTATCTGTTAATTCTTAACCTTTGGAAATCTGACAGAAGCTTGGGAAATTCACACGTACTTAATTTTGTACATAGAGGGCTTCCTTTAATTCCACTGTGTATCTCAAGGTAGAACTGACTCCTGCACTGGTATTTATACTTTCCAAGAGAAGATGTGATTGGTTGGATTTACCATCATGAAGTATGCAGCACTCCTATTGGGCAGAGTCTCATTCATGATCTCAGCAGTCTCTCTCCTTTATGAAATTCTTCACTAACAGAGGTTTTTGTGGGGGTGGGGAGGGAGGAAAGGAAAAGCATTCAGGTAGAGGAAACAGCATATGCAAAGCCCCTTTGAGGAAGGGAACATGGTGGATTTCAGAATGATTTCTCTGACCCCTTGGAACTACAGTCTTGAACTAAATGAACCTTCATAGTAGAGACTTGGAAGAGAGGCATTGTGGTTATGTGCTGATTGATGGGTTTAAACTTGTCTCCCTGATCCATTAGCTGTGCGCTTATGGACAAAATACTTAACTTCACTAAGCCTCAGTTCTTTTGCCTAAAAAAAAAAAAAAAAAAAAAAATGCCATTACTAAAATGCAGAGAGTTTTGTGGTGAACATGGATTGACATTCTTGTACAGTTTTGCCTAATGTCTGCCACACAACAAATGGTCAAAAAATGCTTGTTGATATTATTTTCATTATCATTTTTTCTTCACTGTATAAATATCAGCCGATGGAGTAAATTCAGGCCCAATTCTGAGGTTGCTCTTGAAGTCTGGGGAAAAACAAAGCTTTGATTTGCTCTGATGGCCGTGTCCTAGGTCTTCAGATCACTGTGGAGAGAGAGCCTGTGGGTTTTCGGCTTGGCGTTGTCGGGGCCCACAGCCACTGGCTCAGATCGTGTGCAGTGCTTCAGAGCTGTGTGGAGTTTCGCTCCCACTCCTGTTGGGGCTATCTGGGTGGGAGGCAGAGACTGGGTGCTTCTCGGACCTGCTTCCCTGAGCAAGGCCTGGAGTCCTGGGAGTCTGGCTTTCCTCCAGAGAGCCAAGTTGACCATTCTCTTCCTATCTCGCCTGGGATCCTATCAACCCACTTGATCTTGACCTTGCTCCTGACCTTGGTGGACACCCTGAAGCCAGGTGATAGACTGTTTCTGGTTTGTTAGGATGATGATGATGACATTATGTGGGCATTAAAGTTGAAGGAGGACCAGCATATCTCCCTCCCCCTCCCTCCCTTTCTCCCTCCATCTCTCTTCTGTCTCCTTGTCTTCCTAGCCATCTTTGTCTCTGTCTGTCTGCCTCTCAGTCTCCATTTTTATCTTGTTGTCTCTCCACATCTCTCTTTGTCTGTGTCTCTGTTCCTCTCTGCTTCTCTCTCCATGTCTCTCTGGACTTAACATTCAATTCTTTTCTCTTGACCTCCCTGTCTCTCTCTTTCTCCCTTGCCTGCTCCCTCATCTTTCCCATCTCCCAAGCCCTTCTTTAATGTTCTCTGACTTCACGAAAATAGTCCCCTCCAGATGAGGCATTTTTCACCCAAGGCCTCAGCTGACGTGATTTTCCTATTTTGTATGGGCATTAGCTGGTTTGCACGTTGTTATCGTGGAGACGAGATGGCCTTTTTATTAGCGAATTCGTGCAGGTCGGTTTGCAAGAAGGGAGATGTGATTAAATTATTGAATTCCTACACTGTCAAAGTGCTAATGGATTAGGAAGGTAAATTACAGAAGCGCGCTCTCCCGCAGGAGCTTCACTGACATTCAGAATTAACTTTTCTTCATTCTGCACCCACTGCCGTTCACACTGGCTTCGAGGGCAACGCTGAAATCCAAGTTCTTGGTGAGGGCTCTACTAGGCAGGAAGAGCGGCTAATTAAATATGAAGCAAACGTTGTTCTTTGGTTTCTTCCTGGAAGTTTTCTTACCTTGGGGGATATTAGGGAGAGGGAATGAATGCTCTGCAGAGTCTTGGCAAAATTAAGATGATGAGCCTTTATGGAAATGAGCAGGTCCACAGATAACTCAAAATGTTTTTCGGGGGAAAAAAAACCATAGGTAGGTTAGGAGGTTTTAAGATTTTTCTCCTTCCCTTCCCTGCTTTTCCTGAATTCCCAGTATGCCTAAGCTTGAACCTGAACTGACCTTCGAGATGCCCGAGCCCAATCCCAGCTTTGCTGCTCCCCAGCCGTGGGGCCTTGGGAAAGTTAGGCAGCCTGTCTGGCCTCCGGTTTCCTCTTCTTCTGAGTGAGAGGTTTTGGACCAGGTGACTGCTGATGTTTCTTCCAGATCCAATACTGTGTGACACACACACACACACACACACACACACACACACACACACACACCCCAAGTGCGGGGTGTCCCAATAGCGTCCCCTGGGTGAGCTGGAGCTCTGTAGTAGATTTTAGTGGGCTAAGTTTTGAATCCTTGTGGATAATATACTGCTGCTTTGTTGTCATTGTCATATGTAAATGCATTAGTTAATTAACTCACCCATCTCTTCTGAGCCCTCACAATATGCCCGGCACTGTGTCAGGTGCACATGAGGCCCAGCTTGTCCCATAGCCCTGGAGGGCTTCCCTTGCATGGTGTCCTGTGTCTGGGGTGGCACAGTGGGACTGCAGGTTTGTCAGTGTCCTGTGTGACACTGCCCAGCCCACAGCCTAGCCTGGTGATTAAGAGCTTGGGCTGTGGATTGGACAGCCTGGCCTTGAGTGCCATTTCTGCCACAAATGGCTACACATTTTTGTCAGATCACCTCCCTGTACTTCAGTTTCCTCAACTGCGAAATAGGGATAATAGTAACTGTTGGCGTGTAGGTTGTTACATGGCAAAGAATTCGTTAATGCCAAAGCTCTCACAGATAGTAAGTGTTCAGGGAAAGACCAGTGAGCGGCTTAGATATATCTCTCACTTGGAGGCTTTCGTTAGTAGTTTTCAGGTGGGGAAACTGAGTCAGGAGCATAACCTAACCTAACCTGACACGATCAGCTAAAGAGAGAGCCTATGATCCATTGATTGGTGACTTTATATTGAGTGAAAGAGTATGTGGTTCATACAGCAAGGTAATTACCCAGACGCTTTACATCTATTATAATAAAGCATCTGACTTCATCTCTGATGTTTGGCCACTGATAGCTTGGAAGCTCTCTTCCTCCCCTTCTCCCTTGGCCCCCTCTCTGGGCAGGCCGGTAAGGAATCCTGTGCATAGCCTCTTTTGGTCTGATGGAGAGAGGGCTTCAACCGTGCGTGCAGGAAGCTTCACCCAGCCCCGTTGCCTGACCACAATAAACCCAAAGCCACCACCCCTCTCTCTGGTCAAGCCATTCCAGACCAGCTTGGGTGCCTGCCCTGTTCTCCCTGGAAGGTCCCATCGCAGGAGTAATGAAGCTTCATGCACCCTTGTGTGCATGTGTGGTCTCATCCATCTGGACCTCCACATCAGTTTGGGGTAGGGTATTGATCCTACCCTCCATGGTCAACCACAAAAGACTGATGTTAACTGAGAGTGAAGCTTGGAAAACCCAAATATAACGAAGATGTTAACTGGGCTGAAGGAAATGACCCAGGGGTTCCACTTCTGGGGAGAATACACACACACACATGAGTGAGGGGAACAGCTCAGTAAACCGAGACAGCTCCTGGCGTGGGCTGTTTGGCAGCCATTAAGAAAGATTAAGTAGGGTGGGGTGTACGGACGAGGGAAGACTCTCTGCAGAGATCATCGAGTGAGAAAAGCAAGGCGAGGGATGTGTTAAGTATGACTGTGGTCTCTTCAGGGTTAACTGTTGTGTGTGATGTGAGGTAGGGAGTCGAGGCTTTATTCTTTTCTTATCCTTGTGGACATCCAATGGGCCCAGTACCGTTAGTTCAAATGACCCTCCTGAGTGGCCGCAGTGCCTTCGGTGTGAGCCAGGGGACTGTAAGTGACTTGTTCTGCTGCGGGAATGCGTTTGTCCCAGCAGTCTGCTTGTTTACTCTTGTGCCGACACCACGGTGCCTTTGTAATCACAGCTTTTAGTAGGAGTTGAAATCTGGTGCTGTAAGTTTTCCAGCTTTCTTTCCCTCTTCTTTCTCCTCCTTTTTCTTCTTCTAGATTGCTTGGTCTATTGCTAGATTCTTTGCATTTCCATATAAAGTTTAGAACCAGCTTATAAATCTCAGTGATACAAAAAAACCCTAGTAGATTTTGATTGGGATTCCAGTGGATCCATAGATCATTTTTTGGAGAATTAAAATCCTGACAGATCCACAGGCATTGGACATTTCTCCATTTGCATCCATATTCTTTAATCTCTGTGATGTTTGTAGTGTTCAGTGCAGAAGCCTTGCTTCTCTTTCTCAGATTTGTGCTCAGGTTTAAGACTTTTTTTTTTTTTTTTTTGATTCTATAGTAAACTATTTTGTATTTTAAATTTCTTTTCTTTTCCTTACTGTTGTCCAGTGTAGCATGCACACAGAAGGGTGCCACTTACGTAACCTCCCTGTACCTACGCCTTTCCCACCATCTAATACAATGTCTGTGTTAATTCATAGGAAAAACCCATGCAAACTGACCACAGTGGTAACTTCTGGCAGCGAGGGGAGGAGGACTGGGATTCTTTGGGAAAGTTGGTGCTCAAGAGGGACTTTATTTTTATCTATCACTTCTAGTTCTTATAGAGAAGGACAGGTTTTAATATATTACTTAAGTAATTAAAAATCTATTCAAAGAAAATTAAAAATCTATGACACGTTTCTCCCCCCCCCCGCAAAGCCCGGCTAGAAGTGTGTGACCGATGAGTTGGGGAATCCCAGGCACTTGCCCCAGGACTCCTGCCCATGTCTGGAAGGTCCCTTGATTGAAACTGTCATTAGCACAAAAACCTGATCACTTGGCTTATCTTCTGGAGAGGGACTGTGTTAACTGAGGATCTCTGGAAGCAAGTCCAGGAAGGCCAGGCTGGTCAGTGTGTGCATCTAGAACTGTCCAGAAAAGAGAATTCCTTGACCTACAAGCAAGAGAAACCTGCCTGTGCTTTAGACAGACCTCTAGAGTGGAGGGCTCAGTACAGCCGAAAGTGTGTGCTCTGGGACATTCTCTTGAGTTAACAGAGCTGTTGAAATAATCATCACCTGCATGTCTTTTTCCACATGAACAGCTGCAAACCTACTTTTGCCTGCCCCTGTGTCTTCTATTCATGCCCTGAAATGAACGAGTTTAGGGCTCTGTGAATTCGCCAGCAAACAAACAAAAATATCAAGAGCAATGAAGCAAGGTGTACAAAAATACATATGGCACATCATTTATATAAAGTTTAAAAGTATGCAAAGCAACCTATAAGGTTAGGGACACACATGGTGTGAATGATAGGTAGGTAGCAAAGTACAGAGACATGCATGAGACAGGAGAACAGTAAGTTCAAAGTGGGGGTTCCCCGCTGTGGAGGCGGTGGAGGGTCAGGCGGAGGGAAACACACGAGAGCCTTCAGATATGTTGGGGATATTTGTTTCTTAATGTGCTGCTGGCAGGGCCATTTACTATTCTCTGTTTAAAATATGTCTCAAGTAAGTGACGGTAATTTTTAAAGATTGCAGCCCAGCCTTGAGAAGAGGGTTTTGGAGGGCCCTTCCATATTCCTGAGGTTTCATCCCCAAACCGGATTCTGTAATCTTCCTGCTTCCACACTTTCTTTCCAGCCGCCTGCGCTTTTTCCTGATGCTGCGCTAACAAAACAGAGCTCCCTGGCAGCCAGGTTGCCAATTTGCATGTTAAAGGAGTTTTCACTTTCTGCCTTTAAAAAAAGAAAAGATTTTATTTATTTATTCTTACAGAGATGGGAAACTGGCCCACAATCCAGGTGTGTGCCCTGATTGGGAATTGAATTGGCAACCTTTCAGTTCACAGGATGGCACTCAGTCCACTGAGCCACACCAGCCAGGGTGCTTTTAGTTGCTCTTTGCCTCCTTGCTTGCCTCCTAACATCCCAGGCACCCGATGGCTCTTTTGGGAGGGAGGTGAGGGATGGGTGGCAGGAAGAGAGAGGTAGTCTCATTGCCACGGAAATGGGGCCACCCTTAGCAGGGGCAGGGCTGAGACAAATCACCATACAGGACTGGGCTCCCCTACGCCAATCCCAACATATTTATAAAAGTGAACTTTTATGAAAACAAGCAGCGAAAGCACTGGAAGTGAAAGGGGATGTGATACAGACTCTCGTTCCCAGCATGCTGCCTCTGTGTGTGTGTGTGTGGGGGCGGGAGTCGGTCAGTTGGTTGTGGATGACAGGGAGCCCTGTTTACCAAGCAATCAGCTCTGAGTTTCTCACAACAGCTGACCCTCATGTCTGGGACCCCAAGGTCAGAGGAATTCTAAATAAGTATATTTTCCTGGGGACTGAACCAGACGCCCTTGAGGTCATCTATATTTATATACAGAACGTGAGGTTCAGAGAGGTTAAGTGATTTTCCCAAGGGAACACAGCCGGAAAGTGGCAGAGCTGATACCTGTGGCATAGATCTGTCTGAGGTCAAGGATTGTGTTCTTAACTATTTGCTTGTGTGTTGATAAAACTTCCCTGTTTTATTTAGGGCGATTTTAATGGCAACCAGTCCAAGAACCATCCCCCTTTAAAAATTATTTTACTTTCTAGAAGAGGTTACAATTGCCTTGGTCTGTGTGGCTCAGTGGGTTGGGTGCCGTCCCGCAAATAGAAAGGTCACCAGTTAGTGTCCTGGTCAGGGCACAAGCCCGAGTTGAGGGTTCAGTTCCTGGTTGGGGCACAGGCGAGAGGCAACCTATTGATGTTTCCCGTTCACATTGATGCTTCCCTCTCTCCCTTTCTCCCTTCCTTCTCCTCTCTCTAAAAAAAACTTTAAAAATACAATTCTTTAAAAAATAAGAATAACAAAAGAGATTGTAATTTAACTTCTCTGTATTATAAAAATCTGTTATCCACTCACTCCAAAGTTCTGCTCTCAGATGCGTTTGCAGGAAAGGTTGGAAAGGAAACTACCGTGTATTTGCCACCTCTTACCTGCCAGGCGTCTGTTAGACATCTTACATATTCTCATTTATAGTCCCTGGCCTCTGTCACTGTTCCCATTTTACAGATGGAAAAACTGGGGCTCAGTATATTAGTTCTCTATGTAACAAATATACCCCAAATGTAGCAGCTTAAAACAACCAACAGGTATGATGCATCATCGTTTCTGAGGGTTAGTATGATCTTTCACAGTTTCAGGAGGAGCTGAGCTGGGTGGTTCTGTCCCCTGAGGTTGTTGTCACAATGTGACCAGGGCTGTCATCATCTGAAGGCTTGACCGGGGCTGGAAAATTCCCTTCCAACATAGCGAACCCACAGCATTGCTGGCTGGAGGCCCCAGCCCCTTGCCTCATGGGCCTCTCCATGGAGCTTGCTGGCATGAGCCCAAAACATGCAGCTGGCCTCTGCCAGACTCAGCGATTCAGGAGAGATGGAGGGACGGAGAGCAGGAGGGAAGCCGTAATGCCATTGATAACCTGGCTTCTGAAGATACACACTCATTTCTACTTAATTCTACTTGTTAGAAGGGGAGAAGAATTAGGTTGTCCCTCTTGAAGGGGGCGCATATCACAGAATTCGTAGATGCAGTTTCACAGCAGCTCACTCAGAGAGGTGCCGTCACCTGTCAGAGTCCAGGCAGCTTGGACGTCATGGAGGTCCGTGCAGCTAGAGGGCCACCTGGCCCCACACTTCTCTCCTTTAACTGTACTGTGGTTTTGCCCTGAGTGGGGAGTGGAATGCTGCTTGCCCTTAACACTAAATAGCCCTGGACTGCAAACCTCTTTGTTTTTTGAGCTTTTTCCTTTCCATCTCTGCCTATCTGTCTATGTTCTATCATGTCTAAGCTGCACCCTTCCTCATCTCGGGCAGAGTTTTGAGTCTCCTGTGGACTTGGGGAGCCCATTCACCTTTATTGTGAATTACGTGTAGACCAAGAGTTGGGAGGCTCTGAGTGCATATTTGGGGTGTCTCCTCTAACAGGTGGCTCTTAAAACATTTTGGAGTGTTCTGAGAATTTTTTTCTCTCTTCCTGATTCTTCACAGTCTCTCAGATCATTGAGATTGTTGGGTAATATTTGGATGAAATAGTAATAATTACAGGGACCTATTTAATTTATCCTTTATGTAATTCTTCAGCACTTTCAAGGATCATTTATATGCATCTTACCAATTGGTTCTCACAAGCCCCATCAATAAAGGGGAACAGTGATATAATCTTCAGAGCTCGGCGTTGAGTCACCACTTACCTTTGTATTTTTCTTCTATCAGCACCTGCTTGACGCCAGCTCCTTCTCGCCCGTCAGCTGCTCCTCTGTATTCCTGTGGGGTCTGACAGTAGGCAGGGCCTGCGGTCTTGGAGTTGAGAAGAAAACATATCTGCCCTCTTAGATCCTGTGAGGGAGGCCTGCCAAGTAAACTGACAAGAGATAGATGAACAGGAGAAAAGGCATAAAAGTTGCATTCATGTTAATATTTTTATGTGCACAGGGCTTCACAGAAAAGAAGTAAAATTCGAAAGATGAGATTAGACTCGGGGCTTTATATACCATCTGAGCAAAGGGTGGTAAATTGTGGAGAAGTGAGTAAACAAAGGAAAAGGGGTTTGGGGCTGCCGGGGGTACCAAGCAGTGGGGAGGCAGCCCGGTGATGTGCGGTGGCCAGGGCTGCTTAGTGAGACTTGTGCACACTCAGGTGATCTCCGGGGGTAGGAGTCATTCTCCATTTCCTGGTATGCGAGAGGGGGACATTTTGCAGGTGGGAACTTACATCACCTTTGCAAAGGGAATTGACGCCCTGCACTTTTAGGCAAAAGGGGGCAGGGCTATGCCGGCTGTCTTTCAGTCGCCTTCAGCTCAGAATAATCCTGTTGTCGAAGTGGGGGTGGCATATGTCGGTCCCTTTCAGAGTTCACGTTCTAACTTGCATTTAATCTTGTGGAACAAGCATGGGCTTGTGTTAGACTCCGGTTCAAACTCCACCTTTACCATTTACTAGTTGCGGGTCCTAGGGCAAGACACTCCTTTGAATCTTGGTTTTCTTATCTGTAAAATGGGGATAAAAGCAGAACCTTCTTCATAGGACTGTTAGGTGGCTTAGATAATACATTAAAAGTGATCAGTTCAGTGGGGGGCCAACCGTGAGCACTCAAAGGCACCTTACACGCCTGAACACACCATATAGATGCCCCTTCCTTGCCTCCCACGCTCCCAGCTTGCGGTGTGAGTTGCATGCCTTTGTCAAATGAGTGGGTTTGATGGCATAATTTCTGCAGTTCCTTCCAGCTCTCACAATGCATCATCCTCCAATGGCCTATACAGCACTCCCCTACAATTTATTTAAATAATCTATTCATTATTCTATGCCTTTGCTGGCTGTAATAATTTTAGATAGTAGTTGCACAGAATTAATGAAAGCCAGAGAAATTGTCCAGAATGGTTTTTTTTTTTTTTTTTTTTTTTTTTTGATGCAGGGATTGAGCACTCTGCTTATGTACATAATTACCCCCCTTTTTTTGTTTTGCAGTTTAACAGGGCATATTAAAAAGCTAGCAGTGATTTCTTTCCCCTCCCGTTGGCGCAAAAAATCAGCTAATGCAGTTTTATGTTAATTTGAAGACATATTAAATAGCATAGCTAAAAGAGAAGCACTCAGTTGTAAAAAGTGCTTTTTAATCACATACCTGAATTTGAATGTCAGAAGGGTTTGCCACAAGTTCCACTGCCCCCTCCCCGTACCCCCCCCCCCCCCCGGGAAATGCTTCTACTGTCCTCACTGTGGAGTTGATGAATAGAGGATTCCCTGAGCGTGCTCCTTTATGAAATTCACAAACACCAGTGAACTAGATTCTCCTTGGCTTCTCTCTCTGCAGCCCTGCCCCTGCCACCAGATGCCTAGCTGTGATTTTGGCCAGTTTTCATATGGCTAAC